>JAVQJD010003697.1:0-23416 GCA_036023655.1 Nannoperca australis
GTTGTCAATGTCATAGTTATTATCATTATTTATATCTGTTTATGGTGTAAAAGAGTAAGGCACTAGTTTAGTAGCTAACGCCAGTAAAATAGAAGAAGCTGTCAGGATGTGACAAGCAACTGCCGGTACACATATAACAGAGAGCGCTTCTGACCTGCATTGTATCTTATTTCCAACAGAAATTAAACGTGTTGCACCAGAGTGAACCCTGCATCATTCCTACATGTGTAACACATATACAGAAACACATATTTACATACTTATTTACAGAGCTGGACCCTGCAACATAAAACAGTGTTTCTTTCTCACCCATCTGTCAGCGTTTCCTTTGAGTTTAAACTCTTTTGGCATGATGAATGACTGCGAGTCTTTAGAGGATACAGCTACTGATGTATCAGGGATACATCTGTCAGTGAAACCTGAGAGTGTGTGTCTGTTCATGTGTGTTTTCACAAGTGTCAAAACAAAGAGACAGTCCAGTGAATATTTCATTCCAGTACGCTGCCTTTCCCCTGCGTTGCATCGCAATGCTGACCACTGAAATATGCAAGGATGCACTCAATAGTCAGACAAACACAAACAAATACACAGACACACACACACCTGTTCAGTCAGCAGGCGTAGTTGTCGACTCCGAGGGTCTCGTTTGCAGAGGTTTCGTGCCGGAGCGACGACCGTGCAAACACACCTGCCGTCAGGATCTGAGGCCGTGCTGTACACCTGCCAGCCCTCCTCTGAGCCCGGGTACAAACCCTGCATACAAACAGGCTCTGCGTTAATGAAGTCACTGCAGGAATAACATGTCAGCTAAGCATTCAACAGAGGAGAAGGTCAGCAAAGCAAAAGTCAGAATTTAATTGTTTGTTTTTTTTGTCACTAGCTCACATTTTCTGAGGATATCAGTGTCATTTATACAGAACTTGAAACACACTTCTGTAAATGCATTTCAATTTTAAAGTCTACCAGATTTAAGTTTTACATTTTTAAACAATTATATTGAAATTTATCTTTAATTCCTCCAGTAACCACTTCTTGTCACATATTATACTGTCGTAATGTCCAAAAACAATAAGCCAATGTAATCCTTTAATTAATTTGTCAAGTCAAAATTGCAAAAACTCACTGGCACCAGCTTTTAAAATCTGATGATTGGCCACTTTTGCTTATTTAAAATGTGTCTAAGTTAAATAGCTTTGGTTTTTTATTGGACAAAACAAGGAAACATGGAACAAAGTCACCACGGACTAAGCAATTCTTTGATTAACTTCAAAAAGAATCAAGAGATTAATTAATTCATTATGAAAAAATTATGATTACTTTCAGCCACACTGATTATAGAATGAACTTGTGTAATATCATTGTATATTATTGTCATGGTCATAAATTCCCCTGGTGAACACTTTTTAACCTCTTAAAAATTGGAGCTTGATTTAATCTCTAAAATCTAAAATGTGCCCCCCCCCCCTTCTGTCCAGTCAGTGAGACAATGCACTTAGATACAGACACACATACACACATTCATGTTCGTTTATCAAATACCACAAGCTCCATAACGGCAGGGGTGTTACTGGAATTAGAGTTTTCCTTCAGGCTGTATACAAATCTAACCTTCCATATTCATTAATACATGTTCAGGAATCCTTTTAAAAACGTCTGCAATTTGATATGAAGGTGACAGTATAAGAAAGACATTTCAACTTTAATCTGTAACAGCTAAAGCTATATTTCATAGACTTTTAAATGTGTTGCATGTTAAATTTTTTGTGTTTGCTGTATATTTGTTATTTTGTGTGAAGCTGTGTCTTTTTTTGTGTATGTGTGTGTGTTTGTGTGTAAGTTTGTGTTTTTCAAAAGGGACCAATGAGTCATACTGAAGCAGTTTCTTTTCTGCACATTTGCTCAGCATCTCAGCATGCTATCCAGGTCAGGCTGTAGTTAGAAGGGTGGCCAAATATTTTCCTTTTAATATTTTTTATCTAATTCTATCTTCCTGCTACATCTCAACAGGATTTCAGGAGCTGTGGACTGGACACAAATTGTGATTTAAGTGTCCATTTATGTTTTTAAAAAGGAAAATGCATGCTCTTCACACTTTATTGTACTGGACTGCACCATAGACATCCGTGTCTAAATTGGATATTTCTTGTTTGCAGCTAAAATCAGCAGTGACATCTCCCACATGTCTGTGTCCAGGAGAGCTAGCAGCAGTTCTGGAGAGTTTCCACCCTCTGCACCCACAGCTGGAGCTGCTGTTCTCTCTGGCAAAAAGTCACAGGCTCCCCAGAGCGCCCAGAAATCTGCACAAAATAACGATTTCCATCCTATTCACACTCCATAGTAATGCACAACTTGGCTTTTACTACTATTGCTGGTACCATTTAATTCACATATTTAATACACATTTCATCAACATGTTTTAATATGGAATCAAATTATAATGGTACCAATCTGAGCGACAACTGTATACCTTATTGTTTTGAGGAATTGAAATCTTTTACTTTGAACTGTCTATTTGAATTTATGGGGTGTGATTTATGCTGTTATATCGTCTTTGAACCTTCCAGTAAGTCATTCCTAGTAGTGCACTTACAAAAACTTTGAAGTAAGATTGTAAGATTCACAAATTCAGATCTAAAAGTTCAAGATGAAAAATTCAAACTTGAACATCAGGGATACCAAAGACATTTATTCTTCTTGAATTTCAGGTTCAGAATTTCAAATTAGACACTTAAAGCAATGGATCATTTTCATTCAGGCTCTATTAATTATCCATGGTGGCCCGGAAGTTAAAGATTTTGTTTTGAATTTTGGTGTCTGAACGTAACCAATCTTTTAACAACCTTTGTTTTTGGACTTAAATTTGTAGATTTGACTAACTAAATTGGAGTAACTTAAAAAATGGACACTTCTGAATTAATTAAGCAAAAAAAAAACTAAAACAACTTAAAACAGCTAACCAGTGGATCTTGTGACAGACAATTATCACTCGACTCTGCAGTTTCCCTCAGCTCTATGAAGCTTTATAGCATTTCAGCTCATTGTTTTTGTTTTCTGGCACAGATCCTTACTGTTTTGGTTCACTCTAACCTCTCATAGCATCGTTTTCAGCCTCAGCAGGCAGCTGTTTTCAGCAAAAAGGCAAAAAAAAGAGAAAATGGCTGTACACAACCTTCCCAGCACCAAGCAACAGACAGACAAAATCAGCAACAAAAGCTGGTGAACATGCAGGTTTAAAATTTGAAAGTGCACTTCTTGAATTTACCTTCTGAAAATTCTGACGTGAATTCAGACACTGAATTCAGATAGATGCTTCTCAAAGTAAAATATTTCAACGTTATAAATTCAGTGGTATTTAAATGCAACATTAGTTTTCAGTAGAGGTTCAATTTCACAATTAGGTGTTCAGTTTCTACAAATGACATGATTTAACTTCCATAGCATGTTTTTAAATCATTTGTACCCTAAAGAAAAATGCCAATACTTTCTTTTTTAATGAGAACAACATGTATTTGTATTTCAAGGCTAAGGTAAAACACATACATTTATTATCTGTCCTAAAATACAAAGCAAGTTGTTATAATGACCCATGTTTCTTTTTTTAATAGTTTGGATTATTTGGGACCTCATTAGGTAGTGCTGAGGTGACAGCAATTGTTCCCTGCGGTCTATATGTCGGACCCAAGTCGCAACACATTTAATGAGAGCACACGTGAAGTCATGAGCTAATTTTCGTGAGATTTTATCAGGCCTTGAGTTTGACCTACTTAGGGTTAACATTTTAGAACAATGTAAAAGCATGGCTGAGCTCAACCTGACACACACCAGCCTGTCACAGTAATCTTGCTGAGAAGCTGCCCTACAAACCCTGAAAGAGCCTAACAGCAGAGGAGGCGGCTGGGGGATGGAGGCGCAAGAGGAGGAATGGGAAGGTGAGATGGAGGCCTGGAGGGAAACATTTGATAAATCAATCAGCTGGGTTTGGTGCGGTAACCTTGAAGTCCCATTTACAATGAAGCTGACGAGGGTAGGGGCTGTTTAAACAGGAGGACATGGATGGGATCAGAACATAAGCATCGTTTGTGCTTACTGCTCAATGTAATTAAACAGAGGGGGACGAACGACACCTAAGGGCTCGTTTTATAAAAATCATAAAATCTATTCAAGCAGCTCTGCTAATATGATCAGTGCAAATACAGAGAGTTCCTTCAAGAAATGAACAGAGAGAATTGGAGGCAGAAGAGTTAACAAAGAATACAATACTTGTATGGGATACTTCTGTAGTTGGTACGTGGACAAATTAGTTTAACTTGTTTAAAATATATATATATATATATGTATATATATATATATATATATATATATCAGCTACAAATTGACTGAGCTGTAAAACCTGAACACTATGTATTTTACATGAGAAAGCTTGAAAACTACTTAGCAAGCAAGTAGAGGAGTGTAAACAGTTAGCTGAAAGTACTGGATAAATGGTTAAAATAGAAAGCTAAAAGTACTGGATTAATAGGTGAAAACATTAGCTTACTTTAAGAGATACACTTTTGAAATAACTAAAAAGATGATAAATAATGATAAGAGTTAAGAGAGATAGCTGAAAGTAACAGATGAACTCGATCAAACCCACCGAAACAGTGACAGTGCAATTGTATGAATGAATGTTGTAACAATATATACAATTATATAATTAATAGTGTTAAATAATATTAAGTTCAAAATCAATTCAAATTAACACATTTTGAACATGACAGGTTGTGTCGATGAAGAAGTACTTTAGCTCCTCTGAAAAAGGATGTGGTGACAAAAAAGACTGCAAGCTGCTGATCTTGCTCAAGTGATATTCACAAGTCGTCAAACTGATTTACAGTAAAATTACAGCTTAAGAAATATTCTGTCTATCACTCCTGAATTAGCAACACTGAACCTCTACCATCTCCATCTGTTCTCAGCTACTTTGGGTGTGTGTGTGTGTGTGTTTATGTAGGCGTCTACTTGCATGAGACTGCATGCACTTTGCTGAACTTGCAAAGTACTGCCAAGTAGCAGCTGTAAAGTGCCTCTCGAGCCAGAAAGCTAAATCATGCAAAGCCCAAGCGCACACAGTACAGAGTTATACAGAGTTTAGAGAACTGTATGTGCAGTGGTTTAGCATCTACATGTATGAGGTTGCCAGGGTGTTGCTAGGGCAACAAATTGCTGGCTGTCCTATGGGTGAGTCAGCCTTCCCCAGGAGAAATATCACCCCAGTAAGTCAGAGAGAGAGCAATCCTATTACCCCTGTGTATGTGTGTGTGTAACAGTGGATGCATACTGTACATGTGTCCTGCATGACTCATATCAACAGCAACGGTTATTTATTTATTTATCAGTGCTATTTATTCTTCAAATTTGCAGCACACTGTACTCTATATTTAAATTTAGTTCTCAATATGTTCCTCTAAGCATGTTTTCTTTTTCTTCGTTGCTCTACTATCTGCATCAGTGAACAGATCAAATATCTGCTGCAACTCAAAAGCAGCAATTTCTCTAATCAAATATAAAGGATGTCACATTAGAAAGCTTGGGTGTTGATGAGTACAGAACAGCTGATTGAAGCATGTGAGTGTACACTGAAAAAACACAAAATAACTTCAGCTGCTGGTCGAGAAAATAACCTTCAGCACTACATTTGAGAGAATGTGAAAGATTAACTTCTGGTTACACAAAAATGGAAATTGAGTCTTCATATAGTGTGTGTGGGTGTGTGTACAGTGTGTATATACAGAATACATACACTGACGATTCGCTCATGTGTGCCCTCAGGAGAGGAGATGATGGTTCCATTGAGTCCAACCAGGGACGGCAGAGTCTGGGACATCCAGTTAGTTACCATAGCCATGGTGCTGAGCACCGCGCCAATCTTCAACATGGGTACACTCATCCTGACACACACACATTCACACAACACACACACAAAGAGAAACTCTGGCTGGCTCTCACACACAGTCCAAACTGTTGACAGCAGTCATGCTAAAAATAGCAGGTGCACAACATGATGCTGCAGTTAAAACGGTCGAGAGTGAGTTTTATTTCTAGAATCCAAAGACCAGAGTGTTTTGTGATGAAATCACAGCCGGGATCGTCCCACTCACAAGTCTCCCTTCCTACACTGCCACAGGTTAGAGAATAAATCCTGGAGCACAAGCCACTCAAGATGCCTCCATGTGAAGTCCCAACATCCAACGCTGAGCTCAGGCTGCAGGAGACGCTCCTGGAAACAGCTGGTTAGGTCCCGCTGAGCTGTGTGTGTGTGTTTCCTGGACTCCTTCCTTCGCCTGGCAGTAAGACGCTGTGGCTGAGCCAGCGCTGCTCTCTCATTTATCCACTAACTCTCTCTCTCTCTCTCTTAGGCGCACTCCTCCATCTCTCCCACTCACTCATGCTCTAACCTATTCTCTCAACTCATTCATCACGAGCACATTCTCCTCTTAAACGACATTAGCTTGAAAGAAGAAGTGGATAACGTGAAATATGAAGTATGATAACAAAATCCGCCTAAACGCTTGTCTTTTCTTGCCTTTGTTGTCTATTTTTCCACCTGAACTCCTTTTCCTTTTCTTAATTTCCTGTCCTCCATCTTTATTGCAGTGAACACATTGATTTATTTTCTTCTCTTTCCATTCCCCCCAGTTTCCTTTATATTGATTAAATGCAAACGCCTACATGAAATCACAGCTCTGGATTGACCTGTCCATGGTCTGTGTGTGTTTGTGTGTATTAGTGCTTCATATACATTGAACTGTTGCAACACTGCCACCATGTGGCCAGTTGTGCCTTCCAAACTCAGTGAAAGCTGTTTCACACTAGATTTGATCAAAACATGAGAGGAAGTACAAAATGTTCAGATGATGTTTGATTTGATCTGTGTCTGCAGAGTTTCCATGGAAGCAGCAACTCCAAAAATAACACACAGCCAATGTGCCACTACTGTCTTCTGTAGTGTTTGTGTTGACCTGCCCAGGGACTGCAGATAAAAAGAGCTAAGTTGTGTCCTACTTGTAAGTGTGTACAGAATATACCACTGGTCTTAGTATACTCTTTTTGTTTTTAGTATACAAAACATTTAAATTCTTAACGTTGTAAATAATCAGGAAATTACACAATATGTGCACCAAGCATCAAACTACAACATTGTACTGACACCGCCAATTAAAGAGAAAGCTATTTTTGAATGATGTTTGTCACAAAGCTGTTTCACTTCCATTCACTTCTTCTTTTATGTTTTCCAGCTGTGAGCAGCTCCTCAATTTCCCTGTGCATTTCTTCATGGGAGAATAGTGTCCTTCAACAGCATGCTAAAAAAATTTAAAGTTTTTTAGTGTGCATAATGACTGCTTCGAGTGCACTTTATGTAGTGTGTTTACACTTCAAAAGAGAATAAATACTTTTTTCTTTTGTACTTTTTTGTACTCTGAAATGTGAGAATCTGCTAAAAGTAGCAGATAAATACAACCAAACCAATCAAAACACTGACAGTTCAATTCTATGAAAAAATATGATATATCTACTTTTATATAAAAGTGTTAAATAACATCAAGTTTAAAATCAGTTCACCATTTTGAACATGATGTGTTGATGAAGGGGCTGCCTTATGTGATGATGGTGATTGGTTGGACAAAACAAAACATTTGATGACATCACTTTAGGTTTCATTTTGTTCTGACATTTTATAAAACAAATGATTAATTGATGAAAGAACTGATATTTTAATTTAAAATGATAATAACTATTAGTTGAGCCTTTAAAAAATTAAGTAAAAATGTCAAAACCTGTTAAACTAAAAGGTTTCTGGTGTCTTCAGTGAAATGTTAGATTACCCCGTTGACATCGGCTTTACTTCCTTATTGCAATGTGTAAAAATAAATAATAACAACTGCAAAATCAACCAATGTCCTCCTTTGAATTCTTTTGAACAGATTTTTTTCTTTTGTTTTGAACTAATTACTTATTTAAGTGGTATCTATTCCCTTTGCCACAAACACACAGCTTCCACATTTAATGAAGGTAATATGGAATTGACCATAAAGTATTGTTAATACATCAAATAAGAAAATATTTCATGTTTTATATGTTGTATGTGCTATGCAACAACATATATTCATTTTATTTGCTAAAAAGTAATTAACAGATAAGCTCATTAACAGACAAACGTGAATAGTGACGTTACTTACGTCTGGGGTCAAGGAGGTCCCGGAGACTGCTCTCATGTGCAAACTTTGAAATGTTTGAAAGTTATTGGAGTTTTATGAGAGGTAGTGCTGCATTAAAATCCATTGTATTTATAGACACTAAATAGAAATAATGCATCATTTTCTGGAGTGGACTTCTGAAACTCGTTGTTAATTCAAAATCATGTTTATAAGCATTTCTCATAAAATGGAAAAATCATAAAGTTTCAAGCTGATAAAACAATAATAAGTATGCCTGGGGTGTCCAAGACCCCTTATAGAAGGTTAGTGTTAACAGCTGATGTGTGAGAGCACTCTTCATTGTACTTTAACAGGATAAGCATCTCTTTACTGCAACGCAACTATAGAAAAACACAGCTGTTCAGTGGTTCACGTCTGGAGCGATTACCTGTCGACAATTTAACTAACCAACACTAAATGTTTTATTGTGCCTTTGTTCTTGTCAGCGGTTACATGCTCATGCTTTCTTGTCTCAGCAGAGAAACCCCCGGGATACACATGGATTATACATAAAACGACCTTCAGCGAGTAAGCTGAACTAACATGAATATTTCAATCAGCAGCACTTAGGGGTAACACACTCGTCGGGAGATGGAGGGGCACAATAGAGCCGACATGACAACTGAGGAGAGTGACACACCTTCAGGATATTTATGGTCACTAACTCAGGTGGCTCCCTTTTTGCATTTCTAGGAAATGTATAATAATAATAATATGTTTTTATATGCCAATAGAGCAAAGCAAAGTGGTAGAATACATCACGGAGCTACATATATGGAAAAACACAGAAACCAAAACAATAAGCCAAGGCAAAGTGAAACCCACATTAAAGCTTAAGGATGATAGTGATATCTCTAAGTACAAAACCCAGTAAAAAATACATTCATAATAATATGATTTTAGGAGTAGCTGGAAGGAAGACTCTGAAGATGCTGACCTGAACTCCTCACCAAATTTATTTATCTAGTCCTTTTTATGTTGTCAATCCATGAAGCATTTCATTTCTTTGGACACAGTGTAGAAAAGGCTTAAAAATATCCAGGGTGAAAGCAAAAAAGAGCCAAATTGAAAAGTGCTACACTATTTGCCAAAGTGTGTATTATTACCCTAAACTTTACTTCTTCTATACTCTGAAGTTGGACACAATTGTTCACAGTTAAAAGTGGTCATCTGACAAAAAAGAGAGGACTTTGGGACAAGATCATAAATTTATCCTCTGTCCATTTATCCCTGCTGATTGGAAAGTTTGAAAACTGCAATCATTTTGGCTGAAACACTCTTATGTTCCAACACATAATTTGGGAGTTGGAGGTACAGCTTCTTACCTTACATGAGGAGACTGTAAACAGCAGCTGCAGCACCCAAAGGGCTTCAGGTGAACCCAACACCATCCTTTTCTCTCCTTCAGGTCTCTCTAGTGTTGACCCAGGTTTGGCTCAGTGTGGGCATTAAAAAAAACACCCCCCCACACACACGGTGTGACCCTGCCAAGCACTCAGGAGAGACTCTGAGCTCAGGTTCAACTGGGGACTGTACACCTCCTAGTTAGCCTCAGGGTTATGGACTTTGCTTTGGCTGGACAGCAGTGACTGATTCCCCCCAGGCTGTGGAAGAAGAAGACAGTCCTGGTGTTGGCTGCATGCTGAGGGGAGCCACTCAGGCGCCAAACGGAGAGAGCACCTTCTCCAACTGTCTTGGAGAAGGTGAAAGAGGGGGTAGGGAAGGAGGAGTTGGAGAAAAGGATGATTATCTGTTACGTCAAACCAGGCAGTGGATTACAGTTTGTTAACGGGTGTGTGGGTGCACTTGTACTTTGGATTGCCTCCATGTTTGAAATGTGCTATATAAATAAAGCTGCCTTGCTTTGCCTTGTGAGTGACAGATTGCATGTGGGATAGCACAGTTGGTTTCTCATCATGCTAGAGAACTAGTGTTGAAATAATGTGTTTGATAGTCAAGAGTTGTAAAGTATAATTTATTAATAATACGTTAACAGTTTATGGATATCAAACAGTCTATAATTTCTGCCCCTTAATTGTGAGGATTTGCTGCTTTTCTTTGTCTTATAGAATAATACATAGGTTATTCTGCTTAATCATTTTGATTATTTGACATTATTTAATAAAACACTTGCTATGTTGTGAAACAAATATCTGGAAAATTATAACTAAATATTATTGTCAATATCAGCTTATTTCAACCATATCACTGTAGCCTGAGCTGTACTTTAGGCTCACCGCTAATGCTAGCATCTAGCATTTTATTTTGACCATTTACTTGACATTCTTACAGTTAGGTAGTTTAGCTACATGCTAATCTTTAGCATGAAACATTTAGTGCTAACATGTTAGCATGTTGACCTACTGTTGATGCCTTGTTGAAGTCAGAGAATTTCCCAAATTATTCTTTTAACCACTGAGGACTATTAATGTCTGCGTGATGTTTTCCCATCCAAAGAAATTTCACTGCTGACCAAATTTGGGGCAACGGACATTGCTATCATTACATTAGCCACACCACCAGCTGTTAGTGGCTTAAAAACACACAAAGGGATAAAACCTTTTTCTTTGACCTTTCTCTTTGCTTTCACATAATCTGTGTGGACATTGACATCTATCTTCAGTGCACTAACTAAATGGAATAAAATATGTTTTCAGTGTTAAAAAGTGGACCAATGCCTTCCTGACAAGTTTAGGTTGAAGCTCGTTAACCATGATGTGACTGACTTTCATGTCACGCCATCTATATTTCATTAGAAAATTAGGAGCTAAACGCAACTGAATGAGCTGTGTTCATCTGCTTCATCTCATTAAAGTTTTAGCATAATTGGAAATGTCCTTGTTAGATGTACTTCAGATGTCAGGATAGAAAAGGAGACAGAGAGAGAGAGAGAGAGAGAGAGAGAGAGAGAGAGAGAGAGAGAGAGAGAGAGAGAGAGTAAAGACTGGGGAGAGATAAGGATCACCAAAAAGCCATGAAAGAGGGAAGACTGGGGCAGGGAGAGAGAATATGAATGCTGTATGCTCACACTGCAGCACATAATGAATACAGATTAATAGCACACTTTAGACACACACACACACACACACACACACACACATCCCTCTTAAATACAATTACACTTCACAATGGAAATGAATGAAAAAGCCAACCCAAAGTCTATCTGCCAGAAATTCAAGAACAGTCTTTGACTCAGATTTGAAGTTAGAAAAGAAAATTCAAGGGGTTATTTAATTTTATTAGAAATATTTTGTGTTCTGCTGACCTAAAGAAAGTTATTAATGCCTGTATTTAAACCCACCCTAACAATGTAAACTCCACATATCCTGCACTTACAAAGGCATTTTGGAGCTAGCTTTTTAAATGGAAGAACATATTGTATACATTTTTATCATCCCTCCAGTGGCTTCCAGTTACTTAAAGAATAGAATGTAAGATTAATGTAGTGTAAGATTTCACTGATCAATTACAAGGTATTTAATGGATTTGTCCCAACCTATTTTTTTTTAGCTAAGGGTGCTTAAGCAGCTATTTGGTGTGTTGTAGGCATATTACTCAATCTTTAAAAAAACGCTTTTAATTGACATGCATTAGCCTATATGGGGTTATCAAGCACCTCATAACCATTTTGAAAATGTTATATGAATAGGAGAAATATATATCAAATGCAGATCTAACAAGACAAGTCTACAGCCATAGTGTCTCTGTGAGGCTTACGCAAAGCTAAATGCTGACATACTCTTAATGCCAATAGGGCTCATCCCTATGTTCCCAGGTTTGCTCCCAGCATTTTTCTGTTGTAGACTGGTAAGGGCTTTCTATTGTCAAGAAATCTGTCTTGCCCGCATATTTTATGGCATAGGTTTCAAGGAGTATAACATCAGTACGTTGAAAGCGGTAGGTGGGTGATTTTAACATTTTGACCTAGGGAAACATACATTGAACATTTGACCTTGGGCTAAAACATTGCTGAGAACATAAAACCCTTTGAAAGATAATATTAACATGATATTAAGATGGGGGACAAAGGAGACATTTTACTTAAAACCACAAATATCAGCATGCTGGCTAAATCATCATCAGACGATAGCCGATGGGTCACAGATCGAACACTATGTAGCCATGGCAAGAAAGTGCACCCCCCACACATCCCTCCTCAATGATGAGGACTCTTACAGACTACACTATATGCCTCCCCCCACCCCCAATATCCACCAAGGATCCCAAGGTCCTGAAGACTTGCGCTGACCAGCTATGCAGGATTCTACAGCACCTCTTCAATCTGAGCCTGAGCCAGAAGGTTCCAGAGCGGTGGAAGACATCCTGTTTCAGTACCAAAGAAGCCTTCTCTATCTCCACTCAATGATTACAGACCAGTTGCCTTAACATCACACTGCATGAAAGTCCTGTAGAGACTGGTGTTGGACCATCTTAGACGTCAGGGCCCACTGCAGTTTGCCTATCGCTCTGAGGTGGGAGTTGAAGATGCCATCATTTACCTGCTGAAGCTAGCACACTCTTACCTGGACAAAACATCCAGAACAGTGAGGATCATGTTTCTAGCCGATACTGCGATGAAAAAAGCTCCAGAGGAAGCAGGTAGATGCCTCCATAACCTCCTGGATTTTTGACTACCTGACAGACAGACCACAGTTTGTACAACTGAGGGAATGTGTGTCTGAGCACTGCAAGGGACTGTACTCTCACCCTTCCTCTTTACACTGTATACTTCAGATTTCCAGTACTGAGCACAGGGAACTGCTGGACTGCTTCGAGCGTAGTGTGGGAACAACCACCTTCTCTTAAATGTGGCCAAAGCAAAAAATATGGTCATGGACTACGGGAGGAGCCATCTCCATCCTTGGGGAAGAGGTGGAGGTGGTGGATGACTACAGATACTTGGGTGTCCTTGACAACAGACTTGACTGGAAGAGCAACACTGAGGCCGTCCACAGGAAGGGACACAGCAGACTTTACTTCTTGAGGATGCTCAGGTCCTTTAACGTGTGCAAGATGTTGCATATCTCTGACCAGTCTGTTGTTGCAAGTGCAGTTTTCTTTGCAGCCATCTGTTGGGGCAGCAGCATCAGGGCCAGTGACACTAAAAGGCTAAACAAGCTGATTAGGAAGGCTGGTTCTGTGCTGGGGGCTGTTCTGGAGGTGGTGGTGGAGAGGAGGATGTTACACAAACTGCACCACATAATGGAGAATGTTTCACATCCCCTGCACAACCTACTGGTTATGCTGATTCTTTTTATTTTATTGTTCCTTTTTACTACTGCAACATTGTAATTTCCCCTTGGGGATTATCTATCTATCTATCTATCTATCTATCTATCTATTAGGAAACAACCTGAAAAGAACAGACTAAAAGGAATTCCTGGTTGGAAAGCAGAAGGTCTTCTCCTCATATCTTTTCTCTGTGGGCTTTACTTAACAAATGTATTCAATAAAACTAAATCTCATCATATTAACTTAAATGTACATTATGTACTTTTATTAAAATATGTTTCTCAGTCACTTCCCCACACAACTATGCATAGAAAGACCTTGAGGCAATCAAACCACAGTTTGGTTTGAGAAGTTTAAAAAATATAAAACACGGCTTCACAATATAAAAAAAATGCACTGCCCCAGTTCCCTTTTACAAAGAAATGTGCTCTGCAAGGAGCCACATAATAGCACCGTGATGAATTACACTCCAATATACATCACATAACAGATAATTATAACAACAAAATGACAACAACAGACAAAAAAAACACAACAAATTGAGGTTTGATAATAACAACATGGTGGGTGAATGTTGTTGAAACATGGTTTTGTATTTTTAAAGATGTTTTGCTGATTGTAATGTTTGGAAACTTGTGTGCAGTTATGTATAAATGGGAATTGAGTGCATAGATCAATAAATGTATGAAAAGACATAGGTGAAACTGTGATAGCACCACACACTGCTTCAACTGAGAATGAAAACACATGAAATGTGTTTAACTGAGGAAGTGGCTGGCAATCAATAAATGTATGCACTGCTCTGGAAAACACAGCTCTGAGACTGTGTGAATTAAAGAAAGTTTGAGTGAATGAATGTCTATAAAAGAATGAATGTTTAGTTGAAGGAACACTGTAGGTAAATCAACGTATAAATATGTGGCACCAGGTAAGTCTTGAATGTAGTTTTCTCCCTGCATGTAAAAAGTGTCCATGGCTCTTTTTCCAATTAAATTACTCCTGTTGTAATCTCCCCCCGGCTTGGTTAACCATTGTAGCAGACCGGGCCAACTTGGAAACCAAATTTCTGGTTCCCGTTTCCAAAATCAGGCACAGACACGTCGATGATGGGCAGCGTGTTGGACAGCGGAGCGTCAAATTCCAACACTGTCCTCTCTTGCCCTGAGCGTGCCTGCAGCAGAGAAACAAACAATCAGAAAACAAATGTAGGTGTATGTGTTCGCACTCAAATGTATATCTGTGTCACTCACCTGACACCCGTCATATAGTGCACTGATGTAATGTGTGTTCTCATGTGTGAGCTCCTCCCCGCTGCTGCCTCTGAAATGCAGAGCGTGTTCGTGGCTGTAGGCGGCGGCATGCAGCCAAGCAGCGGAGTTGAGGCAGTGGTAGGTGAAGGTCTGCTTGGCTGTCGCGCTCAGAAGCTGTAGGAAGGTCATCTGGACCACGTGGACTGGAACACTGTCGGACCCGGAGTAGGAAAACTGGAGGAGAACACCAGAGTAACATACACATATATAAAGAACACAGAAAGCTAGTTGTTTACACTGTAAATTGTGCACATGCAATCCTATACTTCCCCCAGGAACGAGAAAACAGATGCAGTAATGGAAACACTATTATCACTACCAATTTTATTACAATAAACAGGCAATGTTTCCACTCTACCAGCTCTTCATTAAGCTAACATGACAAAAGGAAAGGTATATATATACATATATGGGTACAAAATAGATGCCATCATCCCAACATCACAGTTAACCCAGCTTAGATACACCAGGGTATACTGGGCTGGATGTCAAAGAGTTTATGACGCTGGCGGTGATTTTGACCCGATGGTGGCGCTTCCTGAAAAATCTGTTATCTGCAGTTGCTGCCTCAGATTTTTTGCCCATTCAGCCTCTCTGAACTTCACCTCACCTGACTCCCACATCCTATTACTTACCTGTGTACTTTGGCTTTCCAGCCATTTGAACCTGAACCTGAACTCTATCTGTACCTGCCTACCTGCCCCATTCTTGTTCTCTGTGGACTACCTCTGTCTGAACTTGCTACCCTTGCGTGTAAACGTGCATCACTATTTTACCAATAAATTACTAAACTGTTCCTGCCTGCCTGGATGTCTGCATTTGGGTCCTTTTCTTTGCTGCCCCCTACACACCAGGACAAGAACATGACTGTTTGTACCATTTTTCATGGTAACTCATCCAATATTCGAGATATTTCACTAAAAGCCAAAAATGTCAACCTGCTGGTGGCACTAGAGGTAAAGACAGGGGGAACCCTAAAGTCAAGTCATCCTCTGGGGACAATGAGTGAAATTAAAATTTGATGGTGACCCATCCAATATTTGTTAGGATGTTACATATTTTGAAGTTGCTTTATCACTTTTACAACACTTCTACAATGATGGGTCATACAAAGTTCATTGCCAATTACCAGTTTTTGTCAAACAATTATAATAAGCATGTGAATCATAGCTGTCACTGTTTGTTAGTTTTGCTGTGATCCTCTGTTCCTCTTTGTTGATGCAGTTTTCTTTATGAGGGCTTTGTGTTGTGTGTTTTTCAAGATTGAAATCCTGACGTTAATTTCTAGAGCTTATAAAGCCCAGAATAGACCAGCACCTGCCTTCCTCCAGGCAGCAGTGCCTTTGCTGAGCAACATATTTCTGAACTACTCCTTGCCCAGAGGCGGCCTCACACAGAGCTCCTTATCATTACAGTAAGCAACGTTGTTTGTCCTATAACAGGGAAAGTGTAACTTCCACCAAACAAAGATCTGCATTAGAAAATTAGCTGAAGCTTGTTAGTCAGAAATCTTTACTCCCTGTAGCAGCTCCCACACTTCTGATCTGCTCACCACTGATAAGATTTGACTGCTGCCAAATATCATTAGATATTAGATATACATTAGATCTGATTGTTTTGTCTGAGCATCACTGTAAGTAGTTTTGAATAACGGCATCGGCCAAATGTTGTAAATGTTGCTTTGAAAATTCACTTAATAAATCATGCCGTTTTAGAGATGACAAATGCTGCTAATTAGGTAATTAGGAAGTGTGTGTACAAACACACACATTGATAGCATGCAAAATCATGCCACTATACCTGTTTTCCTTTCCTGAATTTACTATACCAGGAGCCGGGCTTTTCCCCTTTCCAGGCTGCTAATTTCACCTGATGGCAAACAAAAGGAAAGACAGCGGTCAAGTTCACTAAACACACAGATGATGACTAAGCAATGTTTAAACTCTTTTTGAGGAGTCCTTCAGCTTTTGGCAAAAGCTCCTGTTTGCACTGAACATGCTCACAAAACTGTGTGTGTGTTTCTGCTTGAAAACTAACCGACTGGAACTTCTTATCAGGGTACAGACACGTCTCTCCCTGTGCAGTGAAGTTACAAAACACCTTGAAGGAGTCTCTATGGCAACCCTGGTTGGGATCTATCCAGTACTCACCTAGAGAGAGCAAAAAATTTGAGAGGAGGGCAGAGGGACCAAAAAAACACAAGGCTAATACCACTGTCAACAACAAAAACACCAAACAGAGAAAAATCACACCAATTCAGATGATATTAGATGAAGAAGAAGACACACAGACAGCTAGGAAATAAGACAGGCAGATAAAATAAGTCTAGACTTGCAGGCAGACAGATAAACAAATGGCCAGAGACACAAATGATAAAGTACCATCGGGGAGCTCTGGGTGAAGGAGCCAGAGCTCCTTGCAGGTGCGGGCGGGGCTGTGGTAAGTCCCGTGTGGGTTACGCAGACCCTCCACCTCTACTTTCATAGAGGACAGAGATGCAAACACTTCCTCCATGCCTTGGCCCTCCTTCTGCTTCATCCAACCGTCCTGCTTCGCCTGGTCCCCCTGCATCCATTCCTCTTCTCTGCCATCTATCTCCTCCACTTCCTCCTCCTCCTCTTCAAGTGTAGCACCATCCACCAAGACATGGGTTCTCCTTCTCCGCCCTCGCTCTGGCAGAGGGGACATCCCAACTGCTGGCAATCCCTGAGGAGAGGAGAGGAAACGGTAGGATGCAAGAGTAGAATAAACAATAGGAGAGGAGAAGATGGCAGAAGAAAGGAGACAAGAAGATAGGAGAGGAGAGGAAAGGAAACAAAAATATATAAGAGGGAAAAAAAGAGGAGATGAAACAAAACGAGAAGAGAGAAGAGGAGAGAATAAACAATAGGAGAGGAGAAGATGGCAGAGGAGAGGAGAGGATAGAAGAAGATAGGATAGGAGAGCAAAGCAGAGGAGAGGAGATGAGAGGAAAGGAAACAAGAATATATGAGAGGAAACACCAGTAAAGAAGAGAAAACAAGAGGATAGAAGAGATGAGGAGAGGAAAAAACAGGAGTGGAGAGGAGAGGAAGGAAAAAGGTGAAAGTAAAGAAACAGGTGGGTGGAAAGCAGATTGAAGCAGGCAGATAGAGGTGTTGGAAAAGGTGAGGAAGGAGCACATGAAACACTGACGTAGTTAATGGGTGTTGGATGGATGTTGGGTGTACAACATTTCTGTAATTAAGTAACTCACTGGTGGTCCTGGAGCTCCTGCAGGCCCAGGGTCTCCTCTGGGACCAATTGGACCCTAAATATACACAGAGCCAATGGATCAATTTAGGGTGGTAGAGAAGTATGAGGCTCTAATGTGATAGTACTCACTAATTCAAGCCAATTAAAACAATGAGCATCACAGTTACCTGGTTTCCTTTAGAGCCCTTTGTACCAATAGCACCCTGTGAGAGAGGTAAAGAGTTTAAGGTAAAGACACACAAGATTGTAGACGAACACTGTCCCAATAATCCCGATGCTAACAATGATAATGTATGTTTTTGCATGTATTGTATCTTGTATACTCACAGACAGACCAGTGGGGCCAAGGGGGCCGTGGGGACCTGGTGGACCAAGTGGACCCTGATGTTAAACACAAAAGAAACAAAACTGTTGAATAAAGAGAACAAGTAGATCTGCTTGAGGACAAATTCAAAGTTGCTTATGCACCATATAAACGCAAAGGTTTACTGTACTGTATGTTCAGATTGGTACACTCAAATAATGACTACTTTTTACACCAATAAAGTCTAACTACACTCAACGTACCAGCAAAATAAAAAGTCTCTTTAAAGAGGGTCACCTGAAAGAGCTGGAAGAGAAATGTATGCGTAGACATCGTTCAACCCAAAGAAGATAACATTATGTCTGGAAACGTGATAGCAAATATGCTAACTTTGAAATTAAATTGGGGCAATACTGATCCATTACCTGTTTATTTTAGTAACTTACTGACCCTGTGCAAATGTTTGAGTGCCTTGGGTTTTAAAGGAAGAATTATGGCCCATAAATCAATTTAGTGGAGAGAAAACATGAGGAGAGTGTGCAAAAGCACTTAGACTAATGCTGAGGCAGTCGCAGGCATCAGTTGCCTTCATCCCCCCTAACATATTGGGAATCCACAAACTAACACAAGGTAAATCTGCAGACATGTTGCCTAATATGCCTGGTTTGTAATCCAGGCTTGTGTGTATGTGTTGGTGTGTTTTTTCAGCACCTCATCTCCTTTCGGACCGGGTAGTCCCTGGTTTCCTGGCAGTCCTCTGTCGCCCTTCTCTCCAATGTCTCCTGGTGGCCCTATCAGACCTATTAGACCGCCGTGGCCCTGCACAGATGTCACAAATGAGCTCAAGGTCAAAGTCAAGCCAAGGTCAGAGTGAATGCTTATGTGTATACAGTTACACGCACCTTGTCTCCCTTTTTGCCGTGATCTCCCTTTAGACCTGGTAATCCCGGTGGACCCTGAGAGGATGAAGTTATGATGTCAAACACAAGTTGAAATGTAGCAGGTGCGTATAAAAACCCATGGTTTAACACTGACAGAGGAACTATCTAGCGGTAAAGGCTCATCCCGCTAGCCCTTTTCCATTTTAATAGCTAAGGATATGAAATCAGTGTTTTGATCAAACTGTGCACAAACTGTCAATAAAATATTTTTATTTCATTTTCATTTAGAACAGTTTCTCCATTATATTCTTGATTTGATGAGTCATCTTACCATGGGACCTGGGGGTCCTGTCTGGCCAGGTGGTCCATTTAAGCCCTGCTCACCCTGAGTGAAAGACACACAGAAATAAATTAACCTCCATCTTTTTTTTATGCTTCACTTCAACTGCTTCAATTCTTCAGTCTCTGACTTACTCCAGGCCCGGGGATTCCTCTCAAACCTTGAGGCCCAGGCTTCCCGGGGTGACCCTGGGCACCTACAGGCCCTGTCTTCCCTACGGGACCCTCCAAACCGGGAGCACCCTGAAACGGACAGAGAGCAGGGTGACCTTCAGAAGCTGTGAGCATCCAGATGTTATTAATCAAAGAGTTGATCCTAATTCTCACCTTCGCTCCTTTCAGGCCTGCCTTTCCTTCCTTCCCTGGTTTTCCCAAGTGGCCCTGAAGAACAGCATTTTAAAACAGGCCAACCTGAATCTGTCATACAGATGCATTGATGCACAAACTCACACACTGTGAGAACGCATTAACAAAAATGCCCTCATCCTGACACAGGAAAAGGGTTTGATCTTTTCCTTAATAAAACAGGAAACAGAAAATGAGGATTGAGTGCATCAGATACACAAGCAGAAAAACACACAAACCCTTCGCCCAGGAGGTCCAGATGGTCCAGGTTCCCCTGCTGCTCCTGGTGGTCCCTGAGAAATATAAAGAAACTATTATATGGCCAATTATTGATCATTAATCTTTATGGATTAAAGAATAACATTGATGTCATGGTGTATGATGAAGGGGGGAGGAGCTCACAGATTTCCCAGGGTCTCCTGTGTCTCCTTTAGACCCGGGCAGACCATCCACACCCTGATGAGGAAAGAGAAGTAGTAAAACTACACTGCTGTTGCACTAGAAAACAAAGCTGTAGATGTCTTTATGGTAACACTAAAGATTTGAATGTGGAAATATTCAAAGAGATATTAAAGAAGAATACTAAAACAGCGAGACATAGGATTCGTTCATTGATTGTTTTATGAAAAAATTCAAAAAGAAAACATTTTAAAAGGTTCAGCATACAGACTGAAATACAATTATCCTTTTTTGAAAGCCAACTCACCTTCTGACAACCAAAACAAATCAGGATTCTATAACTACACTTTTCAAAGTCATTGTACCGTGGAAATTTAAATGCAAAATAATATTTCTACCTACCTAATTTTGGCTTCTTCCATATTTCCTCCTACCATTGTTCCTTAAAAATATTTCTTTGTTTTACTGTATTTATTCTACACCACAAATTGTTCCTTTAAATATAACGCAAGTCAGAAAGACAAAATTTTGCAGTGTTGTGTCCTATCCCACATACAAGATCTTTGATGGACAAGATGTTTCCATAACTGTCAAAATAATTTAAATGAAAGAAGATGAATAGAAAAAGCAGGAACTCACGTTGGGTCCAGCCTCTCCCTGCTGTCCCAGGTCTCCAGTGAGACCTATAGGACCCTGAGGAGAGAGAGAGAGAGAGAGAGAGAGAGAGAGAGAGAGAGAGAGAGCTTGAGCTAGTAAAGAATTATATTGTATAGCATAGAGTAGTAAAGCAGTGAAGTGTAACAGTCAGAAAGGTTGTAATGCCTTCATTGATAAATATTTCCTCTATGGCAAAAAGCATTGCTGTAGAACCTACATATAACCTACAAATGCAGATATGGCACTCTTGCTAATGTTCTTGCTATTGGAGAGGAAAATGGAATTCATATCAACAAAATGTGTTCTTTCAGCTTTCTTGTCCATTTTTACTACTTTGTTTCAGAAAAATCCACTTCTCTGCTAAGTGCCTGTCTGTCCGTCTACTATTATAAATATTTATATTGAAATCAGAATGAAAAGGTAATATACAATGTTTAACCACCAAACTGATGAATAGCTGAGATGGCAGCACTTAGTTAGCTTCAGCAGGAGTTTAACTATCTTATTTGTCTTATTTGTATTGATTATTATTGACTTCTAGCCTCAGAATATACAGAATATAAGGACAAATCTAGTAAATATAGTGTTTTTTAGTTGAGGCTAGAAGAAGCTATCTCAACAGATAGCGTTCACTTAATATAGCTTTCTTTGGTACAGAGAGCAGTAAGTGCAACAGCAGCTTCTAGAGTCCAAAGATTACCAAAGCAACACAAAGCCAAACCTCAGTTTTTAGCTCAGTTAATTTAAAAAGCTCTTTTTACAGAAGTCATACATTTTATGGCATTATATTTGTATATACTAAAGACAGATGTCAAACTATCAGATTCAGGTCTTAACTTAATGTTACAGTACAATAAAAACTATATTAAAGTGCATTATACAGTATACAAGAGAACAGTATTTAAGTGTGAGTTAAGTGTTTTTTGTTTCTCACAGCGTTGCCCTTGGCTCCATCCTCCCCTGTGGGGCCCCTGGCTCCTGGAGGACCAGCTGCTCCTGAAGGGCCCGTATCTCCCTTCTCCCCCTGGTCTCCTTTTCCTCCCTAAAGTAGCAAAGGAGCAGAGTGAGCGATTAAGTGGACTGGGGCAGAAGAGAAGAGCAAGAAGCTTAAAAACTGAAGGTGGCGGGAGCAAATTTGAGGATGCCTTTGAGACGGGAGATTCCCCCCAAAAAATACACAAACTCACAAGTCTTCCTGGAATACCAACTGAACCGGGGTCACCTGCCTCGCCATCCTCCCCCTTAGAGAGAAAGGAAGTATGGGTAAGAAATCTAGGAAGAAACACTGTCATACAATACGTATGCAAAATATGTCACTGTCTTTACAGTTCTTACAGATCTTTACCTTCTCTCCAACAACACCTGGCTGTCCTATCATCCCGGGTCGACCATTGGGACCCTGCACAACACAAAGGAGATCGCAAAATCTCTTCAGAATTCTAAACAAGTGCTCGACTACATGATGATGCATATTACTGTGAGACGTACCTGCCCCCCTATAGGTCCTTGAGGACCATTGGGACCTTGTTGACCAGGTGGACCCTAAAGCCAGGTATGTAATGTGGGAGAAATAACAATCAGTTTGTAATTTGTGTAAATGAAGAAAAAATGTGATAGGTAAAAATGTAAATCAGGGACAGATCTTTAAACAGTATAGAAGCTCACCATTAGTCCCACGTGTCCGCTTTCACCCTTCTCTCCTGGTAGGCCGGGCATGCCCTTGAAAAACACACACAGGATTAGAGGATTAAAGCGAAGAGCTCCAAGTATCCTCCATTTATTCAGACGACATCACTTCAATGATCTGCACCGTGACTGTTGTACAAATCTCACCTGTAATCCTATTGGTCCTTTAGAGCCCTTAAAGCCGCGGAGCCCCTCATCTCCTTTTGGACCGTACATGCCCTGCTGGCCCCGGGGACCCAGCAGTCCATCGGCACCCTGGTGACCAGATGAAGAGTGAGTGTCTTGATGAAGTGTTTTGAAATATTATGATTTGATAGGACTGGCAGAAAGACAAACTGTGATGATGTTTTAAAGGTTGGACTAGTACAGGGGTCGGCAACCCACGGCTCCGGAGCCGCATGCGGCTCTTTCATCGTTAAACTGCGGCTCCTCGTGGCTTGGGAAAATAAATCATAATAATTTAAGTATTTAATTGAAGTGTATTTTATTTGTGTAATTTCTCTTTTTAAATTGTTGTTCTAAATTGGAAGATTATTGTGATCTTAAAATATTAAAATAAAATTATATATAATTTTTTTTTTTCGTCGGTCCAAATAAGCGTCACACTCGCGGAAGCCGGTAAATCGCCAAAACGCTGTGCATTTAATGAGACTTTCATCCTGTCTATCTCCGGATCCACATACGTATGTGAGCAGCTTTTCTCCACCATGAACTATGTTAAAAACAAACACCGCTCACGCCTCACAGACGACAGCTTCCAGTCCTGCGTAAAGAGGAAAGTGACTTCGTACA
>JAVQJD010003698.1:0-12403 GCA_036023655.1 Nannoperca australis
AAGGTAATGTTTCCTTTTGCATAAAGGTATATATGTTTTAATATATGTATGATATATTTTTAACATTGAATGTATTTTTAAACATAAATGTTATTTGATCAAATACGCCATAGGTCAGAGCTTACATGTGCAGTCACAATTTACCATAATATTTATTTTCTTCAAATTTCTCATAAAATACTAATGGTCTATATTGAGGAAAATATTTGTAAAAATGTCTATTACATTCAAATATCATTTTACATTTTTAAATTTAAATTTTAGAATGAAATAGCCAGGACAGTGGGGTCATATCTTACAAAGTACTTAAACCTGGACCTTTCTGAAAGTTTATTCTACTCATACATGACATTGTATGAGTAGAATGAAATTTTATTTAATTTAACATTTAATTTGTAATTTAATATGGATATTGCATAACTAAAATATATAACCCTAACCCTAAATCTCATATTAAATAAAATCTAAATATATAAAATAAAAATGCAATTGTCATTTAAAATAATTCTTGACATGGTCAATATAAATTTTCCTTGTGAAAATGTTTTATTAAATCACAAATGAAAAGGGCTTTTGCTATAAAATGTTAAATTCATGCTGCAATATATATAAAAAAAATTATATTTGGTTTGTTACAAATTAACAAACATGATATATATATAGGAAAATATATTATTATTTACAAATAATTAAATTACATAATAGACAACAGGCATTCTTAATTCTCAGATACATTTTTTTACACAAGTGACACGATACGGAAACCAGTGCATTTCTAAACCTTGCGTTCACAACATTCAGTGTTAGTGGTTAAAGTGGACATGGCCCCACTGGGGGTCGCTGTGACCTCATCGACGTAAGCAGAAACTAGGGCGTAACTGAGGTTTTTCTCACTCATGATGACACGGCGTTTGCCTGGTGACGTGGTAGACGAGGAGGCATGGCCTCAGACGTGAACTCTTGTTGAACCCGTTTTGATGCTGGGCGGGGCAGGCTCAGAAATGTTACGACACAGGGCCAGTAACAGAGATATTTTGGGTTTTGGATTTTTTTTTTTTTACTTGGACCCCCGCTACCTCATGCCCATCAAACACACACACACAGACACACAGAGCCTGCAGCAGCAGTCTGACCGAACAGCGACCCTGCGTATCAGGGTCAGAAGTGTAGAACACGTCGTGTATCATAGTAAGAGTTGTTGTCGGGGAAAGTTTAGTAAACTCGTCCTCCCTCCCCATGAATCGCATGTTTATGAGGAATATCGACCAAATTCAGCAATGATAATGGACGTGAACTTTGGTACTTCCTCATGCGCAGCGAGGGCAGGTGGAGTTCAGTGGGTCTTAATTCTTTTTTATTTTTTCAATCTCATTCCCCGGGCTTGATCACTGATTGACCCTCACAAACTAGTGACCCTCCCTACACTGGAGACTGGAGGGCTGAATTTGGATAATGCACTGCAACACTTAGGTTTGTGGGACATTGCAGCTTAGTCTGACATACATATTTTACACATGGGAGTGTGGACACTGCTGCCACATTGCAGCATCAGCAAACACTTTTCTCACATATCTCCTTTCTCTTGCCTTTTCTCGTGCACTTTACAAGACTCTTTCCCCTGTTCAAGGGACAACTTAGAAGTTCAAGAATAATACCTTCAACTTGGTCATTATAAGACTTTCATGAAGCTAGTTGAGATGGGTAATAAATGGATCGAAGTGCTCTCAAGCCAGAACTTTGGAGCTTTTGAGCTACCAAGCGTATGAAATATTTAGTTTGTCCACTGGTGTCACGTATCCTTAATGTTTTTGCAAAAACTGCTCGAGCCACAGCCAAATCAAAATGGTGGCATTGACAGAAACCTGTGAAAACAGTGTGTGTGTCCCTGCATGGATAGCACTAGAATCGTCTGTTAATAATACATGTGTCACTCCGAAGAGGTGCGACGACTCGAAAGCAAGACAAGTTATGGAGAAAAAAATGGAGAAGCAGAATACTTGAGTTGTGGTATAATGGGGGCAATCTCATGCCAAAGTTAGACTTTAGCCTAGTTTCTGTAGTCTAAATGTCATCCGGAGAGTCCAGTTTTGTTTGGTTGCTGTAAGAAATGGCACTGGAAACATTTAGCTATATTTCTGTCACCCAGGGCTGTGTGACATACAGAGGAATTTCTTTCTACTTTGTCGGTTTAGTCAGGAAAGCACTGTTGTGTAATGCTTCTTCTGACTGCATGAATAATTAACTTTGTGTAGCCTATAGCCGTGGTGCCCTGGCCTGTTTAGTGCAAGCTAGCCAGCTGCTATTTTACAGAGTTCTGTTTTGCCAAATGGGTCACGCTTCAGTCATCTTCGGTGCTGGAAGTTTTCTTCTAACTTCCCCCTCTTCTTTTTGATCTTTAAACATCATAAGCTTACTGTGTATTTGTAATTCTAATAGTCTTTTTGACCCTTGCCATCGCACTAGTTCTGTTTCAAATCTTGACCTGTGTGGTCGGAGAAAGTGGAGTGGCACAGGAGGGATTAAGGATATTTCTGTCACATATTACACTCTTTCATTTGGCCGGTTTGCCAACTCTATGAAAAGAACTAATTTGTGCTCGTCATTGTAACACTATTCTCGCTTCCTCAATTTCTTCTGCCATTTTTTATCCTGTGTCACTGCTTTAATTGTCTTCTGACCACCACCCTGAGCAGCCACGATGTACCTCCACCCTCATCCGTCCCCTCCGCTCCGAGATCAGAGATTACTAGCCCATCTGTATCGCCAGAGCCAGGCCTCGCTAAGCCGATGGGAGCCCTGCTCAGCAAGGCACCGCCGCAATTGTTAACCCTGATTAAGTTGATGTGGCGTTCAGTGGAGGGAACAGTGTGAAAATCAAGCCAGTGCCGTGACCCAGTGCCCTGCCGCTGAACCGAGGGGGAATTGGGCAAACTTAGGGAGGGTGGATGAGAACGGGAGCCAGGAAAAAGAGAGAGGAGTGAAAACAGAATAAAAACAGACAGAGTGATGGCAGAGAGATTAAGGCGGCTTGAAGCTCCTACCAAAGATTGCATGGGAGGAACAGATATTTGCACATACGTATCTTTCTCTGTTGAGTGACATGAAAACAGGGTGTCAGCTACAATATAGACTCCAGAAGTAAAACATAAATTGGTGTGACTTTCAGTGGGCTTCTTTGGAGCCACTGGGTGCAACAGAGGACATTAAAGATTTAGTTATAACTACAATCGTAAGATTGTCATTGCACAGAGAAGACAGTGTAGATGTTTGCTGCATAGTATGAACTGGTGCATAGTTTAAAGATGGGAACAAATGGAAATGCATACACTGTTCACTGTACTCCATAAATGAAGAGTTAATTCATGTCCCCAAGGTACAACAGACTTATACTTGAAATACAATATAATACATAAAACTGTATTATAGTCATCTCTCAGTTATTCGGGCATATTTGGATATAGAGCATTAAATAATTAAATACAATGAAATTCCTTGTCAGATAACATTTGAACTGTTTATTTTAGACATGATATAACTCCTCCTCATTAAATCATTGCTGTATCATGGATAATGCTCTATTATATGCTTTTTAGTGTGATTGCCTTTGGATAATTCCTCACAGATGAGCCTGAAATTATTACTGTTTGCACATTAAGATGCATTTGCAAATAGAGTTTTCTATTTATATATGCATCACTACCAACGGCTCAGTTAGAAAGGTCAAGTTGCCAGCTTTGATATTTTGGTTATGACATATTGCTGGGCCAAGTTGGCAGGAAACCATCAGGCATGTTGCCGGGCAGAATTTCATCTTGTGTGTTTGAATTCCAGTGCAACGTAGAAATACTGGAAATAGAATACCATCCAGTGTGTTTTTACATAATGATATTTAATCTACAAGCTCTGTTGCACTTGAATGAGCAAATGTTTCTGCACCACTTCTTTTTAGCACATGGTTAAGAGGCGGTACTAAATGTATGCAATTTTTATTTCAAGTCTGTGAGAGTGATCAACTGGGAACGTCCCATTCTATTTAACAAATAAATAAATATTTATAATGGATACAAATGGGTAAGTACACCATGTCCATAGTCAACATACAGAGTTAGACGACTGAATGACCTAGGGACATTTTCTCCCTGTTTAACCCACTGCTCCCCTGTGTAGCTGTGTTTGTCCAACTGTGATTGAACGTAATGTGTGAAAGGATGTGATGACAGACTCAACCATTATAAGAAGGGTAATATTGTAACTGACTTGAGAGGGATAAATTATTTTTGGAAAATGATCGGGGGTGACATGTCTATACCAGTTTCCCCGTGGAACTTCACATATGGATTTTAGGCACTCTACTAGCTCATGAGCCAAACGTTCCTTTCCAGCACGTTCCCATTTCAAATGAAATGCTCAATTTTGAAATAACAATTCAGGTTTTTCAATTAAGCCCAAATGAGAATTTGAAAATGTTCATGTTCAATTTTCTTTATGAGACTGACACTAGTATTAGAAGTTCAGAGTTGCATTGTTTTTAAAACAGTTACAACTGTCTAAGAAACTTTCTCATCTCTGTATGCTAGACTATTTATATAAAATCTAAAAATAATATAAGTGCTAAATGAAATAAATGCGTAAAAAACATCTTATTAACATGTGCTAAAACTGTTTTTGTAGTCTTATTATGCAAAAAAAGAGGTGAAAGAATTCCACCGTGGTAATGTAGCTGTCTACGTGGTGGGGTGGAGATGTTGTTATGTATTAGGATGCTTTAAGGAAATAATACCTTTGTGCATTAGCAATGACACCCCCAAACAAATGCAGAGATAATAACATGCTGAACCCTGTAACAACCCCAGCAG
The DNA here is from genome assembly GCA_036023655.1 of Nannoperca australis. NCBI lineage: Eukaryota > Metazoa > Chordata > Actinopteri > Centrarchiformes > Percichthyidae > Nannoperca > Nannoperca australis. The sequence continues at coordinate 4,857 of JAVQJD010003698.1, forward strand.
GCCCCTCCCTGTCTCAGCTCCTGGACGTTTCTCCTTTGACCTAATAATTAAGCTGCTTTTGGCATTATAAGTTGAGAAGCAGCTTTGCTAACCTGCAGTGACAAATCTCTCTCAAGTCAACCACTGCTTTGTGGAGGTCGCCACTGTCTTACTTGCAATGCTTGGATGCTTTCTAGCTCCCGCTCCCAAATCTTTTATCATCCCACTGGGAAAGTAATCCTACTCAGCCACTAATCGTAAACAAGTGCTTAGCATGATTCATAAGCTGACCCTTTTTGATTTATTGTTATAAATATGAGAAATTCTAATGAGCAAAAAATAGCAGCTTTTACATGAGTGACAGTTCATTCAGTATCAGCCTTATATCTACTGAAAGTCCTTCAAATTGGAGTAAAGAGAAAGAGAAAGATTTTAAAACATGTAGAAGACCCAGTGGTTTGATGGTATGTACTGTAACAAAGTGTTCACAGGTTTGACCATTTAGCTTAGAGTACAATCCCAGTGATTCAGCATGTTTTAGCCCATTTATGTCAGATCAAATATCTTTTTCATGTTGACTAACCACTTTGCAAACTACGCTGTAGTGTTTCTGATTTAATATGTACGTATTTTGCTGTGCCTTTGGATTCCATTTGATTCCATATGGCATAAAAACCAGTTGCAGATGCTTAAAACGTGCCTAAGATGTGTAATCCATCACAGTCAATATCAGGTCTGCACTGATTCCAATAGAAAAAAAGTTCATTTATTATGTGGTAATGCTGTTTAAGTATCGATTGACTGGAAAAGTCTGGAGTGCGTTATCTCGCAACTACTACAACTCAATTATAATAAGTTGACTTTGGTACTATATGGCTGAAATGTTAGGGGAACTATCTTGTGCATTGGTGGCAAGTACGTTTGGACAGATTTCTCCACATTCTGGGGACTTCATGATTCAGCTGGTTTGGTCAGATGAGGACATTCATTTTACATAAATACAATAAAAGCCTCGAAGGAGCAAGTCTCAGCCCTCTTTAAAAATGCAGTGTAGTTCATTAGAAGTGAGAAATTAATTTGAACCAACTACAAGAAACAGCATAAAACCTGGGTGTATGAATACAGTATTGACATCTTTTGGGCAACAGTTAATCTCTCTTAGACTAACCAGTGACATCCACAGTCTGGAGTATTGCTCCAATTAAGTAGTTTCTTCATTTAAAAAAAATATATATTTTTTTTAATTTTATTTACTGAGCTGAAGTGGCAGGGCCAGAGATCAGATTCCTTTTGACCTGTAGGTGTGATCTCACCCTGAGCTCAACAACAAACAGTCAAGAACAGCCTCTTCCAACTTTGTTGGTGCCGTTTTGGGACAGAGGGTTTCTCAGCCTGTTCGGAGGGTTAGACGGGGCTGACATTAAGAGAAACAGACAGGAGGGTGGGGGAGAGAAGGGAGAGAATGTGTGAGGCAGGAGCGAGCAAGGAGGCTGAAGGAATCTTACAGAAAAGAGGGTCCAGGGACATGCTACTATTACAAAGCAGTGACCCAGCATTAAGTGTGGTGGACAGTAGCAGTTTGATTTGATCGGGCAGTGCTGTGCTGTTAAATCGCTCATTAAATCCAATTAGGCGGAGGTAGGGGGAGACAGAATGTGTACTGGGTGGTAGAGCTTTAGTCTTGCTGCTCCTGAGGAAGATTGCGTGCCAGCTGAGCAGGTGACAAAACTCCCAACCCTGAACTCTTGACCTAGCCATGGGACTCCCCACTTCTTCACTCCTTTTCACCCTTCTCCTCCCCTCGTTCTCTCTCAGCTTCCCACTTACAGCTTTCACCTGCGACCTCTGTCTTTGTAGCGCTAAAGTGAGGTGTGAGGATGCTGGACATCCTGTGTGACACTGCCGACATGTCAAAGAGCAATCAGTCTGATCAGCCTTACATGCAAAATACACCATCTGACCAATTAATGTCTAATCAAATTAAAGAAAACTGCAGCCTGAGTGCTGCTCTCGTGTGGTGCCGAAACACTGCAGTCACACCAGAGCAGTGCCAAGATAAATGCCACACAATAACACAGCAATACACCGCCCTGCTGTGGCCCCTCAATAACCCCTCTCTAAACTTTTACAAAATATAAAAAAATAATAATAATAATAATAACCATCGACAAATGTCCTAACCCTACTGGATTTAAAAATCCATCCATATTTTCCCCCACTCAACATTTAACTTTCTTCCCTGCTTAATCTTTTTGTCATGGTTTATACTGTGTTTGTGTCTCAGAAATGGAGTGCAATGGTTTGCGGCACAAACAAACAAGGACGGATTATGAGAGACTTTGACAACTTAGTCATTCTTCTCTTGAAGTCTCATTTGGTTTGGTGATCTGTGAGTTCATTCTTGTTTATGTCCCAGACTGTCACAGCACTGCTGCTCTAATGCACATAGTTTTTCCAACTCTTGTTCCACTGTTTGTCCCTTATCTGTGATTCATGTGTCACATCTCTGTGTTGCCTGTCTTTTCCAATCCAAATCCTCTGCCCTTTTGTCAAAAGTGGTGTACCCTGTTTGAGTGGACCTGCTTGTATAACTGATATAACAATTGTTAAAATATAAAAAAGGCATACATTGTCTTGGAAAACTAATCATTTGGTATGCGAGTGACACAGTGTTACAGTAGGTAAAAGACCTATGATGTCAGAGTGACACTTGCCATGTCCAGGAAAATGTATCCTATGCAGTTGCCTCTGAATGTAATCAAATAGAGCTGGAACAATCTGGTTATTGGTAAATGAGAATAGACTGGACAATTCATTTAGGCTATATGTGGATTGTTTGATCAAATCTCTTTTATGCAATGGCCATAGTCAGGATTTCAAAACTACTGAGGCCAAATGAAAGTAATTCAACTGTTTTATTATAAAGTATTTAATTTATATTAATTTAAAAACAGTTGTATGTCCCACAGTTTATCTACATGATGGTGATGTCACGGCATGATTTGCCTACTTTTGCCAGACATTTAGTTAAATGTTTGTATTCATTCATTTATTTATTTATTAATTCATATTTCATAAATACTGTCAAATTTTAGGACACATGTCTAAACAATATTGGTATCTAACTTTTAAAAACACATTATGTGGATTTTTGATTTATAAAATGTAAACTGCACTTCAAGTTTCCAAATGAACAGAAAAACACTATACATGGCCTCTATATCTTCAGTGGTAGTTACCTCCCTGGTGTATTGCCTAATAAAATAAAATATATTTCTACTACAGAAATACATTTTAAAGAGAGAACTTAAGAGTAGATATAGAGCTATATAAGATGAAGGCATGTGTACTTGTATTTTAACCATTTTAAATAGCAAAGTACAGTATATGTAGTTGGACTTGAGCTTTGACTTTAAGTTCTGTTACATTTTATAAAGAAAAGAGTAGAACTAGAACTCAGAAATTCATTTTTGCAGTAGGAGAGGATTTCCATCTTTACGTAAATAACATTTTTATAAAATATTTATTATAAGTGCAAAGGGCCGGAGGTGGAGCCTTGAGGAACACCTCTGATGCAATTGTGCTGTACTTTGTTGGTACCATAATTAAGAGTGCATTTGCAATATCCTTGACACACTCACTCTGGAGAAATTCAATTTTTTTGTCTGAGACCACACACAAGTAACACTTTTTCTTGAGCATTGAGTAAATATTTAATGGCAGATTTTGTCAGATTTTTGTGTGGACTAGATGGGGTAAAACCAGGCTAAAGCACAAACTGAGGTGAGATGTACCCTAGTGAGGTGAGGCGACTAATTAATTGTTAAGAAGTTTTCTGGGTTCACAATTAAAGCAATTAAGTTATATTTATTTGTATAAAAAAAGATTGCAGTTGTTACAAGAAAATGTTAATCACTAAGCTTAGAATTGGGTCTTATCCAATAGAAATCCAATACAAGCTGTAGCTTGATCATAAATGAACAAATTCTCTTTAAAAACATGTTTATTGGTTTTTAAAATGCAATAGGTACAAATATTTGCTTGATAGCTTGTTTTATGTGTACTTTTATCATGTTTACGGTATTCATTAATATGACATTCTCACTCACATCAAATGTGGTATGTTTTTATCCCACAATATTAGCCTCACAAAATAAGTTTCAAATGTACATTATGTAGATTTAGAATGCAGACATTCTTGAATCTGGATGGTTTTCATTCAACAAATTTGCCTTCACTTGGTTTCCTATTTAAGGCACTGTGGTAAATTCTACATTATCTGCATTCTGATCTTCCTTTATAATTTCTTAGTTTTACTCATGTTTAACAGAGTATGTTTATCGCAGACTGTAAAACATTCACTCTTGGTTTTGCCTTTTGCTCTCATATATCTTTCTGTCCTTACTATGTGTAGACATTTACTGGTTCCTTCTGGGTCTGTATGCAGATTATAGGGGCTTTTATATCTTCTTAACCATCGGTTGAAATGACTTTTTATGGCCCCCGGAGCTGCTTTGGTTATCTGTCCCTGAGGTCAGACGGAATTACTGCTGGCAGAAATATTTCTAGGTTCTCTTTCTTCTTATAGGAGCCACAGCAAAATGATTTAAAACTCAAAGTTCTGGTGTCTCTTGATGGATTTAAACTGACAATAAAATATCTAATGGCAAGCTCAATACTTTTAAAGATTTACTTTTTAATTAAAGGTTTAACTACCTTTGGCCCTTGAGCCTGCTGACCTAATGGGTATATTCTTTCTCTGACTGAGGCACCTGTAAAGAACCACTACATTTGTTTTATTATTTGTTTATTATGTTGTTGTCATTTTTAAGTGAAAAAAAATTTAAATTAAACAAAAATGCTTAAGGACAGCAGCACCATCCCCTTTCACATAATTCAAAATAATACTGGACATTAAAAACACACGTTTTTAACATATAATATTTTGGCAATACATGTCATTTGAAATAACAATAACTACCAAATTATTTAAACATGTAATTGTATAACTGCTAATATTCATGAGTACAGTTAATGTGAAACATTTTGATCCTGCGCAGCTGCTGATAAATTGTAAGGCACTTCACAATCAGTCACACACAATGTTTTGCATAATTTAACATTAACTTAATGAATTAACTTTAATCGTAAGATATAACTTGAATAAATAAATAAAATACTATACTATTTATTTTATACATATGTAGCCTATTCACATGTCACATTTAGGTCTTTTGTGCTTTTCTAAAGATATATTTGTTACATGTAATAAAACAGAGTGATATAGAATAGAACTTAAATTAACAGTTTTGGTTTGAAGTTTTATTACCATATGTATTTTTATTGTTAAGGTGTAATATTAGTATAATACATGCACATACCTGGGACACATAGTTTCCCATACTGGACAGTGTCTTAATGTGTGCTGATGTCTTACCAACCCAGCTATATATCATTTAGTATCCCTATAGTGGCAGTGAATGTATTTAATGTAATGTAATGTAATATATAACTCAATTTCCTCCGAATAATTCAGACTGTGGAGCCGCGCTACGTCTGAGACATTATGTAGCACCTGACCATTTAACTGTGACGTTTTGAAAACTAAGGCCCGCACAAAGAAAGTCAAATAGCCCCGAACAGGACAGTCTGTCTCCACAATAATCTCACTGGGTGGCTGAAAAGTGTCTGAAAGGCTCTTCACACATTTCTGTCTCTATGTGCTCTCACATTAATATATTTCCAGCGATGTAACGATACTAGAATAGAAAAGGTGTTCTTGAGGGTTTACATGTTTTATTTTGCACACACGCCTTGGAGTTAACATTTCACTTGGTTGGGAATGAGGAGTTGGTTTATGGCATCACTGCTGCCTGCCTTCACTAAGTGTTAGTATAAACCCAGGGAGCAAAGACCAAGTTCTGCACACCGAATGAACTCTTCACCCTGCACCCTGCAGCGGTTAGGCTGCCCTCTGTAAATGGCTGGCAGCTAGCAGAACAAAGACAAAGGCGATCTGTGGAGGTCTGGGGTCAGTGGGCAGCACGGTCAAGATGGAAGTGGTGACTTACAGTATATGCAAAAGGAACGGCAGACTGAGCTTGGTGCCTTTAATAGATTACTTGATGCCCTATTTACATTGGATATGCGTCTTTGTGTGCCTACTGAAAACGTCCTCAAGGCCTTGTGAGTCACAATAAAAGTCAGCAGAGCCTCTGTAGCCTTTTCTCAACCTCTGCCATTCTGTGCTCCGTTCACTGGGCTCTTGATCCTTAGCCATGCTGTCTCTGACTTTATACAAACCAAGAAAAACAGACAGACATAACACTTGACAAAATCCCCTTCATGTGTAACATCACAAACGACCCAGAGAGTTGGCTCGATGGGGTTTCACGACATATTCCGCTTTCTGTCTTGCCTCCTTTTCCTGAATATGTATCAGGATGGCTGAGGGGGACAGTTATGCCAAATCTCTTCGTCAATCCCTCAAGAAAAGCAGAGAGATCTTTCCTAACAGGCTCTTAGTCCCAGAATAGATGACAACTTTGACACTGATGTATCATGTCTCAGTAGTTCAGACATGGAAGGCGGCCTGCCTTGGCTTGAATTGGTGCAGGCAGCTCAAACAGCCACACACTAGGAACATGAGTGGGTGGATGGATGGAAGGGTGGGTGGATGGATGGATGGATGCATGGTTTGGATGGGTGGGAGGGAGGGGAGGACCTATTAAAAAACAATCCTATCCGTGGATCCACTGTGGGCTAAACAAAGGATTGGGCCTCATTAAGATAAGAGTGTCCACGAAAGCAGACCAGTTGTTATGTGAAAATGCTGTCAGGGAGGCCGCCGAGAGGCAGTGGCCCATTTTTGTTACTCTCTAAATAGCTGTGTGTCTTTTCAGTGCATCTTTGCTAGTACTGAGCATGCTCATCAGCGTCTCCCCTCCATTCCCCTTCATCACGTTCATGTTGCTGCCGGTCATGTGTGCATGTCAGAAGTGGGAAACTAATGATAAACATTGACCAATATGCCCGGCTGTTTTCCTGATGTTCCACAGAGCAGAAGTAATACAAAGAAGCTGGGCAGAACAAAGTACTCAAAAAAAAACACTTGTTCCTGCAAAAATAAAAGCATCAGTTTTTTTTTTGGGTCAGCTCACTCATGACAACAGTATTCGTCAAAATGTTCCAGATCACAATTTGGCTAATTTGTAAACATCAACATACTTTTGTTTGCTTGTTATTTTACTATTTCCATTTTTTAGATTTAGTAACAATCTTCTCAGTTGTCTCCAGTGATTTCTCCTGTTAAACATTAAAAGCTCAAGATACATTAACATTAAATTGTTTAAAAAAAAAAACATGTTATTAACAATATAGAAAACCAACAAAATCATTATTATCAGTTATTATCTGGTGTATATAAAGATTTCAAAAAGAAAAACAATTCCCTTCCCACAAATTAAATTGACTTTTTAATATTTAATGAAAAATAATGTTTGTTTTATTTCTATTTAATGTTTGTGCATTTCTCCCTAAAATTAATTAATAATGAATACAGTTCCATT
>JAVQJD010003701.1:0-10177 GCA_036023655.1 Nannoperca australis
TAAGACTGATCGAGTTATAAGTTGCTTGAATTATTATTTATTCCCTCAGGAAGGAGGGTGGTGCCCCTACAAGACGATATCTGAACATTAATAAATGTAGAAGTATTTATACGCTACAATAACATTAGTTAGAGGCAGGAAATGTAAGTCATGTGCGCCACATCAGGTGATTGTCTGTTGATCCAAACAGACACAAATCACATTTGACGCTTTAAGGTGGTTTATTTAACCTGTTTGTGTGGGATTTGTCTGGTAAAATTGAATTTTCTGTATCTCAGTGTTATATGGCTCATGTGCTCTGTTTCTTCGTGATCTGCTGTATAACCATTACAAGAATGCTTTTTACTTGTTGGTTGGTGTTCTTCACTGAAGTTGAGTCGTAGGTCATATGTACCATGATGTGCAGTCTGGATGTCAAATAATGACAGAGGAAGAACGAGCTTATCCTGAAGAGGTGCCGCCAGCACAGAGGCTTTCGCCCATTGGTCAAAATAACAATCTTTGTTTTGAATTCTTGTTTTGTGTTTACAAGTGTTGGGAAACTGTTAGAGCATGTACACTTTACCCATGTGTCCTTGCTGTGGTTGACACTGAGGAGTAGAGGCAGACAGAAAGAGTGATACCAAGGAAGTATTGATGAAGTGACTGATTACCCTCCTTCATTATGGCTTGTCTTATCTTCGACTCGCTCTGTCTCTCACCACGTCTTCCTCAAGCCGTCCAGGGACCCTTGTCAGCCTGCAGCTACCTGTTTAGGAAAGCATCCAATCCCAATTGTTCTCTTTATTGTTTTTGAGAAACGTCAAATTCTTGGTTTCCTCCACCTCCTCTTCCTCTCTATATTCATAATGCTGAGAGCAAACTAGGCTGCCCTTACCTGCAAATATGTGACCTTGTTCTGTTGCAGTTATTGTGTTTGTTTTACTCCTGTACCACTCCCAGTACAAACAGCTCTGGCAGAAACAAAAGTCTTCAGTCATATGGCAAACTGAAAGGAGGTTTTACAGGATGGATGAATAAATACATCTTTATTAATTCAGCTTTTATTTACATTGATCACAAGGTTTCCTAAGCACACTCTGACCTAGAAGGAGAACTTCTAGCAGGACATTTTGTTTGCAGGAGTGCAGTTTCTAGTAATACACACAGATACTGAATTTTGGAGTTAATTATAAAAGCCTGTCAGTCCAATTTAGCAGAAATGTTTCTATAATGTTTGAGCAAAATCTTTCAGGTCAGCTGTCTTTTGAGTGCTGTACTCAGGGCTTGTTGACATCTTATCATGTATGCCATGTATTGTGACACACTTACCTTTACATTCATTAACCTCTCACTTGAAAGGATTCTTGCTCTGGTATTGCATGTCTAGCACCGCTCCAGCATGGCAGGAAAAGAGAAACCGCAAAGTCCTAAGCTGCCTCTTCACGCTCCACCGCCGTCACTTTTGGCTCGTCAGGGCAACACCGTCCGTCCCTCGTTTTTCTTTCTAGACCCTGTCAGGGAGAGGCACTTGTTTTATTATCAACAGCAAAGGAGAAGTCCGCCCTCCCCAAGACTTGTCTTTTTATGGAGATGGTCGAGGGCTGAGGGGAGAATAGAGCGGAGGAAAGGCAGAAGAGAAAGTTCTGGCAAGATCTGATCTACTGTTTGCTGGAGGAGATGTGCTACTAGAGGCAGGAGTCTTTCTGCTGCGCCTGAACAAAATATGTGCTCTAGATGTTTGTAAGAGTTTGATTTACAGCTGAAGCTTGGCCTGGTTTCTTCATTACTTCATCCAGAGGTGTTTCTTTCTTTGGGGGAAAGTTAAGGGAGTTGGTCAGTAGGTTCAAGAAAAGTTTAGACATATTTCCTGGCTGTTTGCGTAAATGGCATGATGTCAAGCACCATGTTGCTGTGTGAAATGCAGAAGTATGACATCATACCTTGGTCATTTGAAAGGACCATAACAGCATGTTCTCCTTGATTTATCTGCGCTGCAAAACGGTATAATGAACTGGAATCAAGACACAACAAGTCAAAGTTACCATCCTGAGTATTAAGAAACACTAATGTTTGCACAGAAGCCGTACAACCACACATGGATGCACACATGCACGAGTCAAGCACACAAAGCACAACTAGATGCTAAATAAAAAGAACAGATTGTGCTGTTCAGAGCAGAAATCTCTTCATATTTTCAACACCCCAGACAGCTGTTGCTCTCCGGTTGACGTTAGCAACACAGCTATGCCAAAACTAGCCAAAGCGGTTAATTCTCAGCAGATTTCAGGGTCTTGCGCATTTTTATATCAAGAACAGCGTATTTGCATCTCCTGGCAGTTTTAAGAGCAACAGTAATGGTTGCAGACCTGAGGCTGCAGTGAAACTGGCCACACATTCCAAAAGAAATGACCCATCCCATTTATTAGGGGTTAGACATTTCCTGGGAAGTTTTAGAAAAGGTCAACAAGTCAAAAATGTAAAGCATCGTGTCATCTGTTTTACTGCTTCGGTGTGTCAGTGAAGGTCAAAGGGGCAAAGTGTGTCTGTAAGTCATTTTCTCTGACAAGATGCATGTGCTTCTTTGTAAGAGAATGCTAATGTACCTATCTGTGCCACGTACTATATGACCTCACAGTGGACGTCTTTGTATCGAATAACGACAAATTCATGAGACAGACATACAGTACATTGATGGAAGATGACCTAATTATCATCCACATGCTAGAGATCAGGAGCGCACTTACTGATGACATCACATCTAGGCTAGCTGCTGGCCCACTAGCTTCAATAACTCAGTGCAGTTTCTCTTTTAGGGTTTACTTTCATTCATCTTTCTGAAAAAGTAAAGCCTGTCCCTGCTTCCAGGTCCACTGATTCATTTGTTAGCATTCTAAAAACGACAGATTTTCTTGACATTTTCATAGTAACTTTTCTCTTTGGAATAGAAGTAAAAATTGTTTGGAAACATCCAATATATCTGTGATCCGATGACCAGCAGACCCATCAGCTGCAAGGGGGCACTAGTCTGTTTCTGTGGCATTCACCCTACATTGGAATGAATGAGTTCCGGTCTCTGTTAAACCCTCAATGTGTGAAGCTGTGCACACTGTGTCTCAGAGCATGATAAGGCAATATAGCATATGCAATGTACAGTAGAGTTGATTTAGACAACACAATACTGCCTGTGCAGATGTTGGTATCCTCAGCGTCAAAAGAATGCAGTTTCAAGGTTTTCAAGGCAGCTCATCAGGTTATTGTTACCGAGTGTGAACACGTGGCCTCTAGGTGAAAAGTAGCATATGTGACTTTAAATAAAGTGCCTCCTTCACAGTCAGAGCCATCATGATGATAGCTGCCTGTCAGAGATTAGCTGATAGTTGCAGGAGTGCATGTGTACGTGAAGGCTACACATAGTAAAACCCCTTGAAGCAAACTGTGATTTGTAATATTGGGCTATATAAATAAAAGTGACTTGACTTGACTTGACTTGACAAGGCACCCGGAGGTGCTCGCTCCATTGATCGTTAGTGATTTTGTTTGCAGAGAGCGGAGAATGGAAAAAACACAGATGCATGAAGACAGATGAAACAACAGATTCAAGGCCAGACAGATAGAGACAGATGATTTGACAGACAGTAAGGTGGAAGTTAAATTTCCAGTCTTGTAACATCTCAAAGAGCCTTGATGAAGGAAACATTCTGAGTCAGACACAGATGATGCCAGGAATAACAGGTTTTTTGCAACAGGAATAACACATTTTCCTGCATTGAGGATTCCATGCACAGTTAATACTTGCAGTGGGTGTGTGCATTCATGTGCCGGGTTTGCACATATTTGCACACAGGACAAACCTATTTAATGTGCGTGCCCATGCATTTAGCTCATGAGTACGTGTGTAGAAGAAGTGTGACCCAGGAGTTCAACAGGTCTTCGACTAAGACTGGATTAGCTGTTCAAGGCTGCCACTGGAATGTGAGGATCAACAAGTGTGTTGTGGCAGTGCACGTGCAAAAACACACACACCCATTTTATCGTGGCACACGATGGCCGTGTTTACCTTCCACTATAAATATTCCTTCATTCCTTCTCTCCCTCCGTTCTGTGTATTTTTTCACCGGATATACAATGTACAGCCTCAAAAAATTCATTCACAGCGTGTTTTTTTAATTAAAAGTGTGCTTTTTGCCATGCATCTTTTCAAAGAACTGTGAAAAAAGCAGGAGGTGGCATTGCATCACAAAAATATAAAAAAATGAACAGAAGTAGGCAAATAAAACATTAATAAACGAATGAGTGAAAAGACTAAATTGATGGGAAATCCACAACGTGCGTTATCACCATGTGCACTGATAAATGCTTGTTTATAGTATGATGTGAGTATGTAAACAGGAAAACTGTGTGTGTGTGTGTGTGTGTGTGTCTGACTGAGGACTTGGACGCGTTGATAGATGGATGAGTATATTAATAAATATATCAAGCGAAATAGTGAAACTAGCAGTCAGGTCATAAACTTTTCCTGGAATAAGCCTGAAGCTGGTATTAAGGCTTTCCAGACAAACGTAATCAATTTGTCTTAATCTCTCCACAATCTGTGATGGACGTAGTTTGAAGGTCAAAGTTATGCTGGGTGAGGAAACAAAGTCAGCAACAAGTGTCCCATAAACCAGTATCTCCATTTATTTGTGTAATTCCCCATGTCACAATATCACAAAGGGTTCTTTTATTTAGAAAAATGTGTTTTAAGTTTTATCTAAGTGGCTGCCAGTGAAGCACATTATTTATTAGATAATTAAATAGTTCACTTCAGTGTTCGATGCTAACTCATAAACACTGTGTTGACCGATTGTTGGCATCTAGTGCCATTGTCCACAGTAAGACTTTTTTAGTTTTACTAATGGTTTATATTATTATTATTTATATTTTTACTAATGGTTTTCTCAAGCTCATTATATCTGATAGTGTTTTTTTTCAAAAATCAGGGGAGCAAATCCAATAAAAACAGCAAAGTGAGTCCCGGGAAAGCACTGAGACAGTTTGTGTCAGTTTCACTCTCCTCTCCTATTTGTGTTTGTTACTGCAGGAGCTCAAAAGCAAACAGCAAAACGATCAAACATTTATAAGTCAAGACAACAAGTAAATGCAATTTTTTTCTAAGTCAAGAGGAGGATGCAGAGCAAATCTGAATATTCAGGAGAGGGTTTTGCTTAAAAAGTCTAATCTAAATTTAAGCTCCCCTCCGCACCCCAATCATTTCCGTATAGTCCCTTAACTGCCACAAACGTTTTGACTTTGTGTGGAGCAGATGACTTTGTTGTCATCATGTTTCTGTGCTGGATTATTTAAACTTTGTGGTACATTCTTTGTTGATCCAGCTTCCCTACACTCACCAGCAATCAGGCCTACACTTAACACACCCAGTGAGAAACAGACTTGTTTGACTTTTGATTGGTTTCACGGAGCAGTGCTGGTGGGAAGGCTGGAAGTTCACCATGTTAATTAAACACCCCATTAGCACTTATCAGCCTCTGTTTAAAGTGTTCTACACCTAGTCATTAGTGTTAACACTTCATAGTGTTCTTTACTGGCACTCATTTATTCACACGCACACGTCGGGCAGGGCAGCGGCACTGGAGCGCTGTGTTCATTCTCTTTCCACTAGGAAATCAATAATAGACCAGCTGACCCGCCTATGACCTGTGTTACTCGTGCACAAACACACGCACACATACACACATGCAGTGTCACATCCACTGTCCAGAGAGAACAAAGCATCGCTGGGCAGTGGTGGGTGTGGCGTGGGTCTCCAGGAAGTGTAGCTTCCTGGACTCAAACAAGGCTGATGGTTTTAAACGCTGATTTAATTACTTTTGAAGTGTTTTCTCTGACATGCAGTGGCTCATTGTAGTTGGTCACAGTTTGTTTGACTACAGTTTTGCTTTTGTTGTATTCACTAAATAAATGTACATATAAGTTTAATATGTCCATTAGAATCACTTGAGTCTGTGGAGAATATAGTTACACATTACACACTGTAGACAATCTGCTACAGTTTCCTTATAAAACAGTTCCAAATGCCCAATTCAGTACTTTAATAAGCATAATCTTATTTTTTAGACATTTTTCCTTCATTTGATATCTACGTTCTAGTGGAGATTGAATGAAAAGACACAGAGAGGTGTATGTGACAAAAGTATTTGGCCAAATGAAAGTCCATGATGTGCATCTGTGTATCAAGCATGAACAAAGGGCTGTCTAGTTGTTCTGCCATCATTAGCCCCAGGGGCTGAAATTTGCCGTGTCTCAGACCGGTCACACATTCCAGTCCAGTCATTGAAGACTCTCAGTCTCCATCAGAAGCTGCAGTCAGTCCAGACTCCACCTCCCCTGCAGGAAAAGCCCTGCGGAATAAAAAGGGGCCCTTAAGTTGTTTGGGGTCAAAGAACTCAAGTGAAACACATGTCATGGAAGATATACAGCACTGCTCTCCTGAAGGTCCACTTTTACCAGACATCGACTGTCAAACTCACGAGACACAGCTAATTGTACCTTTACACCTATCATGGTGGCTGTTTCTGAAAACATGAACAAATTATTTGACTTTGCTAGACAGTTGATATTTTTGTTTAATAAATTAAATCCAACTACACAAACATGATTGCTTATTGTGTGTTTTGACTTTGCACCATTTTAAAACATTAAGATTTATTAAGATTGCACACGTATGCTACAGGGGGTAGCATACGTGTGCAATCTTCCCCACACGTGTGAATGCATGCGTGGCTCGTGCGCACACGTTGCATTTGAGGTTGTGCATAAACGACGCCATGTGTCTCATAAAGTGACCACAGCTCTGCTTTAACTCTGTCATCTTCATTATCAGCATCATCTGGATTCAGAGGAACAGACAAGCAGATTATAATCCCCTGCTCTTTAACTACCTCACAGGATTAACTTGGGTGGGGGGGGGGTCTGGCACCCACGTGGAAAATAAAGAGTCTTACGGAGACTTTACTCTGATCCTGCTGTGTTAAATTGATGCGGTGGAAGAAGCACAGGGAGGAAAAACCAAGAATGTGCTGTGCTTTTGTCGGCTGATGTTCTCCACTGCTGTGAAAATAGACTAACTATTCCCTAATAGGATCGACATATAATCTTTCACAAGCTTACACACAAATAAAGAAGGAGGCATTAAGGAAATGCACATAGATGCAGAAAATATGAGGAAAAAGGGGCTAAGGTGAAACAACTGAACCCCTGCATTTATCAATTCAAAAATCCATCCATCCAAACTCCATTTGAAGAATGTGCTTTTGAAATAGTTCAGTCAGAAGACACTTATCTTAAATGACAGTTGTAACCCCACTTCCTCAAAACGTACCAACACATCTTACATGAAAAGTTTATCTGCATGGACATTTTCAGTGAGGAAATCTTCTTAGTCAAGGTTGCAAAACCGCCCTTCAACTGAAATCTCCACAGCCAGACTGTGTGAAATCAAGTTTGTCGTGAAATTCGCCAAGCAGAGAAAAATCTCAAGCTCTTAAGAACGGTTATTAAAAAAAAAGTGTTTAGAAGACAGCAGCTGTTACAAAAATGACAGATAAATGACACCGGCTGCTTGGAATTAGAAATGAATTGCCAAAAATTCTTGAGTTTATTATGTGCTTTGTCCTCTGGAAACAATCGAAGTTTGGTTGTTTGGTTGTTTTGAAGTCAACAAAAAAAAGGCTTCCCCTCTTATTTTCCAGCGTCATGGCTGTCATGTGTGTGTCTGGATGGCAGGAAGTAATGAGACAAAGTGTTTCTGTCACTTTTAATATGTATCTTTGTATGTGTGCGTGTGTACATTTTTATAGATAATGAAATATGTTCTTGGCGACTTAGAATTTGTTTAGCAGGTGTATGTTTTTGGTATGAGGGGGAAACGTGAGGAACCATGACGGCGAGTATCGAGTGCAAGTATCCTGGCATGTTGGATTTTGCTCTTCACAGTTGTGACCAATAAGAAAAGGCGAGTTGCGCCTTCATTAGTTACATTCCCTCTTTACATGTGAGGCCCGATGCCTTACAGCTTCTTGGCACAGATGCCAGTTCTAATCTCTGAATCAATCTATTTAACATTCCAGGATTGATGGAGGGCACAATATTTCTCTGGGAGTGGTTTCTGTGAAGGCTGTGCATGTTTGTGTGTGTGTGTGTGTGAGAGAGATCCCATTCTCACGGTGCTGAAATAGTAGAGTGGTCAGACTGCAAAAGGATAGATGGGAAAATAATGCCCATGGGGCTACTTATATAACCATTTTGACTGATTGACAGATAAAGTGCAGACACACCATGTGCTCCACATGTATTGGATGTCTGTCTGTGTTAATGGACACGCACTGATTTCAGTTACTTTATTCCATAGCTGTATACTTAGTTATATTCAGTTCAGTCTTGATCTCAGCAGCATATTTGCTTTTCCTATAAATGCAGACTTCTGTGGGGTATTTACAGCGGAAACGTTCCCACTATTTTCTGCCATTTTGTAGACCAAACACTGAGAAGTACATCAGCAGATTAATTAAAAATGAAATGAATCAGGGAAATTCTTTTTTCAGTCAGTGAACTACTCCTGCAGGGTATAGTGGGACCTGGAAGGGGCTGAGGGTGGGGCAGCATGGACCTCTGCATCAGTCCGTTTTGGAATGTGATATTGTATATGATCGACTGAGAGAAAAATGAATGCATGATCCATCTTCTGAGAATGTTATTTCCTGATTGACTGGAGCTGGAAATCTTTTTTCAAGATGCTTGAAAGGGGGAATACCAAATAAGTTAAACTACAATCAGCATCTGAATTAATCATCGACAAATGAAAAGATGAATACACCCACCTACACCCAGGCACTTGTTCTTTCCTTGCAAAAAATCCTTCCATTTCCTCAGCTGTAAGTGTATGTTGACTAAGATTATGCTCACAACTGGTGGTTGAAAGACTGCAATTGTCATATGCTCAGTACTGTTTGGCAGTGGTTAAGGCCACTGCTGAGTTGTGACCTTAATTTGAGTTTCAAATCACTCCATAACACACACACACACACACACACACACACACACACACACACACACACACACAGGCATGCAGGTGTTCCACACTGATTGCTCAGTCTGTCTCAGTCTCCACTGCTTCCATCAGACCACAATCAGTTTTTCAGTTCAAGTGGAGCAAACAATGCATTTTCCACTTATTTATACTAAAGCACTCAGGATCCTCAAACACATTCCAAATCTACACACACACACACACACACACACACACACACACACACACACAATAATTTAAAGGGCTCTATTCTCCATACAGCATTAGTAATGATTAACCAGCTTCATTAGCTCAGCAGGAGAGTGTGGCCAGAGGGGGCGAGAGAAGGAGAATTTACTCACTTGTACACAGTTGAATACGGCTTGGATAAATCTGGGTCTGCGTGTGTGAGAGAGATCAAATTGTAATCGAGCTAAGCTCGAGCTTACTATAGTAGACACTGGGTGGTACAGACGTGTGTTGTATTGTGAAATCACTGTATTTAGAGCCAATTCAATGTCACCTGAAACTTTACACATATTCCAAAGTAAGCACATTCACCTCTCTTGAGACATTTCTCTGTTGAAGATTTATTTAGACCATAGTTTGAAATCAATACCTAATTTATTTCATTTATGGAAAATATAGATTTGGCAATAATAATTGATGTGTAACTTACTTTACTTTAGTCTCATATGGTCTAGTAACATGGGTCACACTCTCCCCCTCCCCCCAAAGGTGTGCACATCCCATTATACCTACATGACTTAAATGACAGATCTGAGAAAACAGGAAAACTTTCATCCATGATATTGGGTTCATCAGAGGGAGACTCACTCTGGCTAGAATTGCTGTCTAGCATACTCAGGTGAACAGGTGGGGTTTGATCCCATGTGGCTGAAATGTCAGAAGGGATTTCTAGGAATTTTCCAAACGATACCCTTGTTTTAGAGGAATCTGACACTTTGGTTACATTGCATTACATTACATTTAGGCTTTTAGCAGACGCTTTTATCCAAAGCGACTTCCAAATAAGAGCTTTACATAAAGTGCATAGAATCATGGACGAAACAACAAGATATCGTATCAAATAATATGAGTGCTGGTGATGAATCACAAGTGCTATAGGTA
>JAVQJD010003711.1:0-19903 GCA_036023655.1 Nannoperca australis
GCATGAGCCTGAGTCTGCAGAGGGTCCCTGTGCTGTGGAAGACTTCCTGCCTAGTTCCTGTTCCAAGACTCCACGTCCCAGTGGAGCCAAGGACTACAGACCTGTGGCACTGACCTCCAACATCATGAAGGCCCTGGAAAGACTCGTCCTGGAGCAGCTCCGGCCCCTGGTCCAACCATATTCGGACCCTCCCTCTACATTCTACACCCTCTATTTTCTACTGTTTATTATTCTTTTTTCAATAACTTTAATGAGCATTGTAACCGTATCAAAAAGCAATTTCCCTTCTGGGATTAATAAAGTATTTCTGATTCTGATTCTGATAACATCTATACACCATAATAACAGTAACCCCTAAATTTTGGCATCCAGCACTGTTCACTGCAGCTGCTCCTGTTCTGTCTGCACACTACATCTCACACCCTGTTCCAACCTGTTAAACCATGATCAAAAAGCAACATTACAGAATATAGAGGCCTTATCTGAGGTTTTGTGTCCTGGTGGAAGCATCCCACTACTGTAAAAAATATGTAGCAAAAGAGTGCCATCATAATTGGTGACATAGCAACATTTTATTTTGCTTTGGAAACTACTATAGCTTCCATTACTAAAGCTTATTTGCAAAGGGCTTGAATTTAGCTGGAAACCTCAAGCCGTATAGTTATTTCATGTTCCACTTGTGCAACTTCTGGTGATATGGGGTGAAAGGGTTTCACTTGTTTGCAAGTGCTAGTAGGCTAACTGCAAGCGGCCAATATGGATCAAATACTCTATCACACACAGTAATGATTTGCATCATTGCTCATACTGGCCAGAGATAGTTAAGGGAGATGTATCTCTCTCTCTCTCTCTTTCTATCTCTATTCAGTTCAATTCAATTTGCTTTATTGGCATGAATGTAACAATGACAATATGACCAAAGCATGAAGTAATAATGATATTAAAACAACAATAATAATAATTTTTAGTTAAATAATTAACTACACATGTGAGACTGTGGAAGTGTGTGAAGGTTTGTGTGTGCTTTGATGTTAGTGTGTGTATGTATGTGTGTGTGTGTGTTAATTATATTGATGCGTGTGTGTGTTGTGTGGCAAAGCATATATAGACAAAGCATCAGGTAATGATAATATTAAAACAATAATAATATTAATAAATAAAGTAAAATAAAATAATAGGTACACTTCATCAAAATCAGGGAAATAGCAAAAAAACTTTACTGCTCGTGTGGACTGTGGAAGTGTGTTGTGTGTGCTTTGATGTTAGTGTGTGTATGTGTGTGTGTTGGGGGGGTTGTATCAAGATACTTATTTTTCATATTCAGAGATGTGTTATTATGTGTCCCTGAGTTTGTGACATGCAGTTGTGCAGCTAAATCTGCTGCAGGTGCTTCTAATAAAATCTGACTAACAGATATGACTATCTGTTACATTCACCTGTCGTGCAGTGGCCACAGACTCTGTACCTGTTGGTAGCCAGGACTTCTTGTGTCATTCTCTCTCTATGGCGAGACTGTGGACACTCAGCCTGTATTTGGTCAGGATCTGTCACTGCTTTGGATCTCTGACAGTAAAGAGATACTCTTAACTACTATCTGAGCCTAAACCATGAATACGGACAGTTTATTTTTTTGGTTTGAATTGATCGGTCCAGTGTTCCAGATAGGCTTCCTTTGTTAATTTAATTATTTGGTTTACTCCCAGTGGTTGGAAAGCAGTGCTAGTCTGTGGTTGAACAGTGTTGGGTGTTATTTGATCAGTAAGTCTCAGGACCAGCTGACAGAAGGGACTCTTTTTAGGGTTCAGTTCTTGGGTTAACAGTGCCTGAAAACTGTCAAAATCAGTTTAAGATGTAACCAAAATGTAAGAGTTTTTGTTTTAATGTTAATAATCAATGGGTATCAACCTAATTCTGCCCTGCATGCATTGGTTTGTGTTTTTCCTTGGACATCTAGTGTAGTCCTGAATACTGAGTGGACCCCAAACATCACTGCCATAGAGGGCGATTGGTTGGATTACACTGTCAAATATCTTTGTCCAAATTCTAACTGGTATGTCTATTTTTTTTAATCTTCTTTTAATTGCATACAATGCTACACGCATTCACTGCCAGATCAAAGCTACCTGATGCACTGATCTTGAGCCCCAGGTAATCGTAGTGTAGGGTGTGATCTAGATGAGTGTTTACTAATTTGAACTGATATTTGCTTTCCTGAGATCTGGGCTTCTTTTGGAAGATTATGATTTTAGATTTGTTAAAGTTGACTGTCAGGGTCCAGTTCTGACAGTACTCCTCCAGGACGTCTAGCTGCTGTTGTAGTTCTTGTTGTGTGGATGACAGCAACACAAGTTCATCAGCACAGAGCAGGAATTTAACTTCCTTCAACAGTACTCCAGCCTTACACCCTCGTCCGCCAACTACGGTCTGCCTCAGAGAACCGCCTTGCGGTTCGCTCTCTCAGGGACGCCCGCTCACATCCCAGACTTTTCTCCTGTCTGGCCCCCCAGTGGTGGAACCATCTCCCCACATCCATCAGCGAAACAACCTGTCTGGCCATTTTCAAGAAAAGACTAAAGACTCATTTGTTCCAGGAATACAACAGCACTTAAATGACACATTGTTTCTATAAAGTATAGCATAATGGACTTTATTATAATGGAATTGTATTTTCATCTGAATGTATTGTATTTGATAATGTACAAAGATAATCTGTTCATAGATTTAATGCTCTTTTCGATTCTGCCATTGGCAGCAATGTACTTACTTATAGCACTTGAGATTCATCATCAGCCCTTATTATTTTGGGACATGTTGTTTTCGATCATGGTTCTATGCACTTTATGTAAAGCTCTTATTTGGAAGTTGCTTTGGATAAAAGCGTCTGCTAAATGCTTAAATGTAATGTACTGCCAGCTAATTACAATAAATGTAGATATTAAACAGAGTTGGAGACAAGCTGTTACCCTGAAAGACGCCTCTCCCTTGAGTATAGACATCTGTAGTTTTGTTACCAATTTTGACTTCACATTTATTGTTGACATACATTGACTAAATTATGTTGTACAGTTTCCCCCCACTCCGATTTGAAGAATTTTATAATCCCTCTTGCCAAATAGAATCAAAAGCCTTTTTAAAATCAAGAAAACACACAAACATTTTACCCTTGTTTTTTTGGTGTACATGATGGTGAATTAGAGTGTGTAGAGTGTAAACGTGGTCAGTGGTGCAGCAATTTCGTAAAAAGCCAAATTGCCCTTTACTCAGGACATTGTGTTTTATAAGGAAGACCAGCATCTGGGCATTGATAATGCTGCAGAAAACCTTCCCCAGATTACTGCTCACACAAATGCCTCGGTAGTTGTTAGGGTCCAGTTTATCTCCACTCTTATGTATTGGGGAAATAAGCCCCCTGTTCCAGATCTCAGGAAAGCAACCTGACTGAAAAACGAGGTTGATGAGCTGAAGCAGCTCCCGTCTCAGCTCAGGTCTGCTGTGTTTCAGCATCTCTGTCCTACTGCCGTCAGCTCCACAGACTTTGCCAGGATTTAGTTTTTTGATTCTGTTTTCTAATTCTTTTGTTGCAATTAAGTAATCAAGGGGGTTCTGATTGTTTTTGATTGTTGATTCAAGGATTTTCAATTTCTCTTGAATTTGTTTCTGTTTCTGATTGAGATCATTAGGTGAAATGTGCTCATGTTGTTTTTGAAAATGATCTTTCCAACTGTTCCCATTTTGTAGGGCCAGGTTGTCTCTTTTTTGTTGTTTAAGTTCTTCCATCCCTCCCAGATCTGATTCTGATCAATGGACTCCTCAGATTCTCTTAGTTTCTGATCGTGATGTTGTTTTTTTTCTTTTGTTTAATGATCTGTTTATTTTCTCTCAGTGTTTCCACATAAGTTTGTCTCAGGTCTGTGTTTTGTGGCTGACGGTGTTTTAGGTTGGACTGCTGTCTTAATTTACTTGTGACAGATTTGCAGTCCTTGTCGTACCACTCCTTCTCTTTCAGTCTCTGTTTAGAAGCAGTGCGGTTTTTAGTAAGACCTGCTTTACTGGATGATCTATGGTAAATACCATTTATCCTTGTAACAGCTACATTTAATTGGTTTGGTTGAAACCACGTGGATAAGAATGTGTTGAATAAATCAGTAATTTCAGGTGAAGTGATTGCATTTTTAAAGCTAACTTCACCATCAGGAGTCCATTTGAATTTATTATTTATTGATGTAGTTTACAGGGCTTAGATTCTGTGATGATCTTATGTACTGCTATGCATTTATCTGAGAGTGATCTGATAGTTGGGTATGTGGTCTGACATTGAATGCACTGGTGTAGCAGGGGTCCATGTCAGTGATGGCATAATCGACTACACTAGTCCCAAGAGCTGAACAATATGTGAATCTCCCTAAAGAGTCCCCTTTCATCTTGCAGTTAAGCATATACAGACCTAAGGAGCAACAGAGATGCACTAGCTCTTTCCCCATTTTGTTCACAACATGGTCTTGGGGGTGTAGGCCACACATATATACAAATTATTATCACATTTGGCAATATTTCTGTTTAATTGAATTGCCAAAAGTGTGTTGATGCTTTTTAAATTATTTTTATGATATGATTTGTCCTCTTTATACTAGGGATGTGCGATACCACTATTTTTCCTTCCGATCCGATACTAAGTAATACCAAGCCTAATATCCCAATACCGATACTGATATCGATACTTTTAGTTATAAAACCATGGTTTATGAGGTGAATGAATCGTCAGTATTCTAAATCTGGAAACATTTTTATGAACACTAAATTATTTTTGTGAATTCCACAGTTAACTAGTTAATCATGAGCATAAAACCCAGGACAGAAGTTTTTAGACAGAAAATATTTTGTGCAGTTCACAGTAATGAACTATGACTGAAAATTGCATTGAACATCATGAACATATTTTTAAATAAACAAAAAAGTGCACAAAATGATTAAAGAAGAAAAACTTAAATTATTTAAGAGAACTATTCTGTGCCAGAATGCAGTCCACCATGCAGATGTGTGTGTTCTTGGCGCCGCTGAGTCACGTGACGGCGTGACAACAAAACACAACACAGTGGGGGAGGAGGAGGAGGAGGAGGAGGAGGAGGAGGAGCAAAGCCCGCATGAACAATGTCAAAGGAGCAACGTTTGTACTCAGACAGGCTTTGATGAAACGGTAACAAGTACTGGAGATGTAGAGGAGAAAAACGGAAATTAAAGTATCGATCCCATCACGCTAGTATCGATCCGATACAGATACCAACGTTGGTATCGATTATATCAATATTTGGATCAATCCGCACATCCCTATTTTATACCACTCAATAACCCCACCTGAATCTTCACCATGACGAATGTGTTTTTGTTTGAGGGATGGTAGTAATATCTCTCTATAGTTGGAGGGACAGTGGGAGTCTGTCTTCTTAACACCATGTTTCTAATAATTACAAAGTCTTACAGAGCATATATATAATGGCAAGAAATATAGTATTTTCAAATTCTAGTAAGGAGCAGGCAACAGCCTGTTTTTTTTTTGGGGGGGGGGGTTTACCAAGAATCTTAACACTGAGTTGCAGCAGTTGTTTTAACTCTCCAATGTCTGAGTGGTTGGTCACTACCTGTGCATAGGTAGGCTGCATCCCAGATGGTGGCATGGCTTGAACCATGTCAGGCTGGGCAGGTCCTGTGGTGGGGTGTCGGTGTCTTGTTATCCTTCTCAGGTCCTCCGCAAATACCCAGACATGGTCCCGATCCAGGTGGAAGTGGTCATACAGGTTTTCATATGTCAGAGTGGTGTGATCAGCGATGTTGACCTTGTTTAATGCTGCACACTCAGAGATCACCATGTTCATATTGTGGATCAAGTACCAGGGGACGTCAGTCCATGGTAGTAATGTGGAGATAGTGAGGTTACGCCTAGGAAACTCCCTGTGTGCTGTCTGAGCCACCTTGATGATGGCATCTGCCACCCTCTCTCCCTTGTAGTGCAGGTCAATTGTTCCAGTGTAGATGATGATGTTGTCAGGGTCATCCAGGTAGTCATGACAGAGGAGCTGGAGGGCTTTGTCAGTGTGAGGACACCAGAACGTCCCCACTCTGTGACGAGGGAACAGCTTTCTGTGATCCAGGAATTTGCCATTGGAATCAATGAGGATTGCAGTTTTAGGGTGTTGGAGTGATCCATGTTCCTCTGGGCTGTGTGTAAAGCTAGAGGGGCAGTGTGGTTCTATGGAGGTCTGGGTAGTCTGGTTTGAGATGCTGCCTAGCTGCTCTTGCCAGTCTGTGAAGGAGTAGGAAGACTGGGCTCTGGCGCTGCCTGGCTGCTGGGGCCAGTCTGTGAAGGACTGGGCTCTGGTGCTGCCTGGCTGCTGGGGCCAGTCTGTGAAGGACTGGGAAGACTGGGCTCTGGCACTGCCTGGCTGCTGTGAGCCTGTCTCTAGTCTGACTTTGAGGTTGCTGTTCTGTTGTTTCAATCCTAATCAAATTTTCTTCCAGATTGACAAGAAGTATGTCTCTTTGCTCCATCTTTTTTCTCATCTGACATAATTTATGTCTGAGAGTTTCATTTGTTCTTTGAAGCTCATTCATATTTTCTCTTAAATGTCCAACACAGTATTGGTTTCTTCTTTAAACAGTTCAATTCCATCTTTCAGTTGCTAAATTCTGTCAGACTCCAACATTTGGTTTTCTTTGAATTCCATTACCTCCACTTCTAGGAGAGGGAGACACTCCTGAATGTGCTGCACTGACACTGGTGTCCTGGGTGAGTGAGGGCTGTGGAAGCAGGCAGGTAGAGGAGTGCTGGAGCCTGTATGGACATGGGGGGGTTGGAGCAATACTGCTGGAAGCTGAAGGCTGGGCGGTTGAGGCTGATGGGGCTATAGTTGCTGTTGTTAAAGGCACCAAGGCCTTTTCCCATAAACAAGAGTTTTCAATCTGCTGAAGTCTCTTTTAAACTCTTCCAGTTTTGTCTGAGACCCTTGAACCGTCACTGTGCCTGTCTTGTATAAATTGATGTTGAATTTTGATACAGTGTCTGTTTATAGTTGTCAGATGTTGGATTTGTTACCAATCATTTTAAGGTCATTATATTGTTTATGCAGAGTTGAATGCCAAACGTCTGGGTGCTGATCTGTAAGGACTGCTCTATTCACCTTTTAAAGTCTCTCTCTCTTCTGCTTCATTGGTCATGTCCTCTGGGTAGTGGATCACCATACTTTCAGGACTTCATCCATCTTGTTGAAGTTGTTTTGGGTCGATTTTTCCAACTGAGACTGCTGTGTTCTCCACTTTCTTTATATGCAGAGCTGAACTGTTTAGCTATGTTGATACCTGAATGTACAGATACAGATTTTCTTTTGAAAAAGTTCCTACCCCTCAGGAATATTATGGAGTTATTCTTTATGCTTTCCTCTTCTTCCTCTTCTTTTGTCTTATGGTGACCAGTTTCAAAAGCCAGTTTATAGTCACTAGTCACTCTATATCTTGTTAGGGTATGTTTTACTTGGGTTAAATATTGGGCTAATGGAAAATCTCTTAAAGGGTTGGTTCAATAACAATCATTGTTAAGCCAAATCTTTGTGGGGGGGAGGGGGGGGGGGGCTGTCTACTTAAAGCCTTGACAAAATGTCCTGTAGTCAGTATGCATACTCATTTGTACAAATATGTATGTATGTATACAATGTTGTCTCTTCCAAAATAAATTGGTATTTTTTTGTTTGTGATTTTGCTATCTTTTTAAAATATAATTATTTTAGTTTTGTCTAGATTTACTCTGACTGCCCAGTTTTCATGGTAATCATGGAGTATGTTCAAATGGTCCTGCATTCCTTGTTCTGTTTGTGACATCAATAATAACTTTAACTTCCTTTCCTTCTAAGTCAAGTCCTGGGGCTGGAGAGATTTCAAGTAATTTGATAAAAGATCAGTGTATATGTTGTATAGTGTCGAGGATATATTGCAACCTCAATGGACAATTCTGTTCTTTTTTGTCAGTTTTTACTACACACTCATTTTTACAACAGAGTATTTACATAATCAAGTGATATACTTTGCCTCCAATATCATTTTGGGGTAACTGATAGTCATCAGGAATATGTGTCTGAATATTGGTCTATTCTTTTTAAGAAGAGTGTGATCTGATTGTAGGTTGGTCATTGTGGTAAGATGCACTTATGTTTTCTAGATAGAGATCTGTGATTGCATAATCAATGATACTATTTCATTTGTACAGAGCAGTAGGTAAGTCTGCCCAGGGAGTTTCCTTGTGTTCTACCATTAACAATGTATAATCCCAGGGTTTTGCACATTTGTAGAATTTCTTTCCCATTCTTATTCAGTATAATATCATAGCAATGCTTTTGTTTTGAAACAGACTTTGGTGTAAAGGAGATACATCTAAATGATTATAGCCATCTGTATCAATAAAATCTTTTTTGGCTGGTGATATATAATTATATAGTGATAGTCCCAATTATTCCAAAATAGTATTTTAAGATGGGTAGACTCAGTTCATTGTAGTTACTTGGGCAGTTTAAAGGGCTGTTATAGTGTCTCTATGTTTCCTGGAATCTAAATATATAATTGTTGTTTATACTATCTATAAATTCAGGACTTGTAATCTTAAATCAAAAAGTTCACGAGTTCAATCCCAGAATATTTCAACTACTAAATGAAAAGGCTGCTATTCTTTTATTTAAATATGTAATGCTTCACAATAAAGTTTTTAAGACACAATCAAACACATTTTACTGAAAATATATACATTGCTAGATTAAATTGTAACTGTACCAAATGGCCAGTTTTACTTAATAGCTTAATGACAAATAAATAGATGATGTCTCTTAACTTTGTTCTGGGAACCTTTGTTCTGGAAGCAACTGCAGCGTAAATCCATCCATCCCCGACTGAAGAGTTCTGCTAGTTATTCCATGTATTGTCTTTGGAATCAGGATTCATACATTTCCAAGTGTCTGAAAGCAAAAAGTGCTTCCATAACTATGAGACAGCGTATAACCTAAACATAATGTAAATCTTGGAGGTCAGCATCAGAGCATTTGTTCATCTGGATCATGACATTTCTTCTGATGATGAGAAGAGCATCCTTATTAATAATTAGTCAGCTTTAAAGAGAGTGGAAAACATATTTCTGGCTTGAAGTACCCTTTTCAATCCTTAAACATTTTAACATCAAGATAATCCAAGGCGCTTTATAGATCAATCTCTTATTCATCCATTCACACACTGATGGCGATTGAGCTGCCATGCTGATCTCCATCAGGAGCAACTTAGGGTTCAGTGTCTTGTCTTGATTATATAAAATAGATATTAATGTCAATATCAATTTGGGCTTGGAGACTATGAGTGTATTACAGAAAGACTGAGTTACAAACCCACAGGGAGGGAGTCTGAAAGATGTGAATCTAACAACAGACACTACTGAGTTGTATTATGGGAAGTGTAGCACCCACACACCCCACCACCGCCACCACTACCATCATTGGGTCAGTCATTCCAAACACATGCTTTTCAGCCAAACGCTGTTTATCTCTGATAAATTATACAGGACAAACCAAAGTTTCCAAAGATTATTTTTTTCCAACCATAAAGCTTCTTAAGGGAGAGTGGGATGTTAAGGGGTCCAGACAAGATCATTAACTGTATCATCTTTAACATTAGACGGTAGGCTATAGAAACGGGTCATGAAGCCCACAGAGACGAAAAAGAGCTGACAGAGCATCAGGGGTGGAACCATGACAAACACCGAAAACCGGTTAAAAAAGATCTGAAAAGAAAGAAATCACATTGTTGCACAATTGAGAACGAAAGACGTTGCGTCACTGACAGACACTGACGTCATTGTGTTTGTTAAAAATACGCAGCTCGTTGCGGCTGATCAGCTCGGTCCCCCAAAGGCCCCACCATGCACACAAAGACCTGGAACACCCAGCGCCATTCACCCACATCACCCCGATCTTTCTGCAGTCGAGGCGGAGAAGCCGCAGTGTGGATGCTGCTGCCATAACCCACCACCCCATCATCCATCACAAGCCCAGACATGCTACACACACATTCTGCACCCATGGACACATCCTCCTCGTCTCGCCCTTTTTTTCAAAGCATCCCTTACCTCTCAGATGAAAATTCACTCGGGCATTAATCCATGATCAGCACTCTGTTGTCGCTGCCTCTCGATCACGTTTCTCCCAACGTTGCGGCGAAGAGAGGGCGAAATAAATAATTATTCGGACGCAGCCCTGCCCGTTATGTCCTATCGAGAGGCGAGGGATGCGCCTATCGAGCCCATAGATACAAGAAGAGCACTGGGGTCCAAAATCTGAATTTGTCAAACGTAGGCTAGAGGACAATCGATACACAGCCTCCTCTGAAAAACCGTTGAAATCCAAGCAAAATATCTTCTCTGTTATGTTTTCGATCGCTTAGTCCTCCTCCACAACAGAGTAGCCCTCTGTTTCGTAATTTCTCTTCCACACACACACAGAGCGGAGCAGCTCTGTGTCATTTAAAGAGATAGGCTAGGGCAGCTGGAGCAACGCATTGTGCATAGCCACTCTGTCTGCTTCTTATGTAACCTGAGAAGCAGCTTCTGATTGTCCTGCAGCCCAGCCACACATATTGTAAATGAACCACAGGTAACTGCTTTACCTGCAAGCATGCATTTGTGTATGTCAAAAGACCAAGG
This sequence comes from Nannoperca australis, assembly GCA_036023655.1. NCBI lineage: Eukaryota > Metazoa > Chordata > Actinopteri > Centrarchiformes > Percichthyidae > Nannoperca > Nannoperca australis. Next base: position 10,721 of record JAVQJD010003711.1, read on the forward strand.
GTTAAAATACAAGTTACAATTTAGGAAAATCTGAATAATCAATATAACAAACCTTTACTCAAAGTTTTACTCAACTGATATTCCAGTCAAACCATGCCAACACTTAAATATGTCCACTACTAACTATTTCTGCTCATAAGGACTATTGATATGCTGATTAACAACAAAATACACTGAATCACCTGTAAAGTGAAAGGACTATGTTTATTGTATAATTATCATATTAAAGTTCATGTATGACTTATTCTTATGTATCTGTATATATCTGTATTATATAATATCTGTATAATAACATTATTTAATTATTCTTTAGAAACATGTGTCTCTTTTTGATTAGCATTGTAGTGACTGGGCAATATTTGGCAAAATATTCAGTAACATAAGGCCATCATTAGTGTGACAGCAGTTGACAGGTATGTATTTTACCTTTCTTAGACAGATTTTTTCTTGTTTGTGAAGAATGGTTTGGGAGGGGTAGAAAGTAACCTGGGAGAGGTGGGATGGATGGGAGATATCATACATAATTTTCTGAATGTTCTCACACTCTCACAACACTGTAAATCAATTATTTTAATAAAGAGAATTTTTATTTTTAATGGGGAAATGAATGAAGATTGGAAGCTTTGACTTTATTTCACATTAAGATATGTTTATCTGCAGTTTATTAAACCAGGATATTCAGTGAAGGAAATGCATGTTTGTGGTAAAATCATCATCTGTGTCACAAAATCTGAAGAAGACAGCAAAATATTAGTATGAACTTTTACAAAGCAAAAGTTAATTAGTAAGTAATGCAATTAGTCCAAATACACTGAAATTCACAGCTAATGACAACATGTCTAAAATCCACAAACTGGTGTTTCTCTACCTGGGGTTAAGACCTGAATTTTAGGGGACAGGAGAAGATTAAAGAGTAAGAAAATTTTATATTTTGATTCCACAAAAAAGAAAGTGTGAAATCTAATTGTTTTACCTCTATCGGTCTTTAAAGGTTTTTCAAACAAAATCATCTGAAAGGAAAAAATTACTCTTTGTTTGAACTGCTCACTACTCATACCCACTGTAGGGCCATAACCTGTGATATGAGGTCACAAGCAGATGTTGCTTCATTTTAAGGGGTCACAAGCAATTCAGTTTGGGATTTTGACCACTGTCATAAACCTCCTTCTGGGTGGTTTTCCTATTATTGCCATCACCTCAATAAGGAAGTGAGGCCATGGGTCACTGCCTCTCCTCCTCTGTTTGTTCTGTATCTTCCAGGCGAGCATAGCACAGCCGCCTCTAACTCTCTCTCTCCATTTCTTTCTTTTTGTGATTGTCTCTCTCCCCAAAGAGGCCAGGAGCTGGAGAGCTTTCTATTTATAGAATCCTACCCGCCTGTTCAGCCTCCCACCCCCTTCGGCACAAAGAGTTACACCCACAGGCACGCACAAAGCATCCATGAACAGCACACAAGCAAACACAACACGGGTGTTGCACGAAAATGTACAAAGAATGCACATGCACACATATACTGAAACAGAAAGTAAATTTGTGTATTCATGAACAAATGCAAGCATAAATGTCAAGTGCAAAGCAAAGCCTAAAAAAATTCCAGAAATACACATCATAGTGCACATACTGTATCATTAATAATGCAGAGATTCTTAGTGGAGAAAGAGGAACACTCCCAGTAATGGATTGAGGGGGAGGCAGCTTCTACAATGTAGCATGACAATTACCCATCTATTTCTTTATCTGCCTTTGTGTGTGTGTGTCTGTGTGTGTGTGTGTGTGTGTGTGTGTGTGTGTGTGTGTGTGTGTGCGCACAAATAGACCCCAGGTGGTGCTCAAGCACCTGCGCTTTTGGCCTCTGACTAGATTTTTGCAATTTCTTTCTATTTCTTTTTGTAATGTTAAACTTTAGTTTTTAAATTTGGCCCATGGAATCCAATCTCAATTAACAATGTGTAATGCCTGACAGCTGCACTTAAGTTCAAATTGTGCAAGACCTTCATGAGTCCCTGCCCCTCCCCCTTAGATTTTCCTTGTCACAGCCACTGCACATGGGAGAAGTTTGCTTTCTGGGCTCTATGCCTTTCACTGTCACTCATCCATTTAGACTATCACCTTCAGACACATCTATATCAAATGTCGTGGGTTGGTCTGCTCTCCCTTCCCCCTCCCCTCTGTGTGTGTTTGTGTGTCGGTGCCACCTTCAGAGGTTCCTGGGCTTTATCAACTTCTACCAGCGCTTTATTAGGAACTTCAGCCGTGTTGCGCCCCCCCTGACCCAGTTGACCTCCACCAAGGTGCCTTTTCACTGGACCGAGGAAGCCGGGCAAGCATTCACCAGACTGAAGGGCTTGTTCCCGACTGCCCGTATGCTGGTTCAGCCGGACACATCCAAACAGTTCATCATCGAGATGGACGCCTCGGACACCGGCGTGGGGGCCGTCCTGTCTCAACGCTCCAGTCCGGATGGTAAGATTCACCCGTGTGCTTTCTTCTCTCGCAGACTCACGCCGGCCAAACGAAACTGTGATGTAGGCAACAGAGAGCTCCTGGCCGTAAAGATGGCTCTCGAGGAGTGGCGGCACCCATTGGAGGGTTCAGAACATCCCTTCGTGGTCTGGACTGATCACAAGAACCTGGCTTATATCCAGTCTGCCAAACATTTGAACTCTTGCCAGGCTCATTGGGCTCTGTTTTTCGGCAGGTTCAACTTCGCCATCACCTACCACCCTGGCTCTCGCAACATCAAGCCAGATGCCCTGACCCGCGTATCCTCTCCTGAAGAGTCTCCATCTCTCCCAGACTCCATCCTCCCTCCTTCCTATACAGTGGCAGCAGTGACCTGGGAGATTGAGTCTGCAGTCAGAGAGGCCCAGCGTCTCCACCCAGATCCAGGTACCGGTCCCCCTAACCCACTCTTTGTCCCTGATTCTGCCCGATCACAGGTTCTCCAGTGGGGACATTCCTCCCGCTTCGCCTGCCATCCTGGGAGGGGTCGCACCCTGGCCCTCCTTAGACGGCGCTTCTGGTGGCCCTCCATGGAGGCTGACACACGCTCTTTTGTGGCCACCTGTGCAGTCTGCTCCAGGAATAAGACCTCCCACCAACCACCTTCGAACTTGCTCCACCCTCTGCCTGTCCCCAGCCGTCCCTGGTCCCACATCGCGTTGGTCTTTGTTTCCTGTCTGCCCGCCTCCCAAGGTAACACGGTTATAGTCACCATAATTGACCGTTTCTCCAAGGCAATTCACCTGGTGTCTCTGCCAAAACTCCCCTCAGCGAGGGAGACGGCAGATATTCTGACTAATCATGTGTTTTGCCTACATGGCATCCCTGCGGACATTGTGTCGGACCGGGGCCCCAGTTCATTTCTCAGGTGTGGAGGGAGTTCTGCAGCGGGTTGGGGGCATCAGTGAGTCTCTCCTCCGGCTTCCACCCTCAATCCAATGGTCAAACAGAGCGGGCCAATCAGGACAAGGAGGCGGCCCTGCGTTGCGTAAGCAATGCCAACCCCGGCACCTGGAGCTCTCACCTCGCCTGGCTGGAATACGCCCACAACTCCCTGTCCAGCACGGCCAAAGGTGTGTCCCCTTTTGAAGCCTCCCTTGGCTATCAACCGCCTCTATTCCCCTCCCAGGAACAAGAGCTAGAAGTCCCCTCACTGCAGGCCCATCTTCGCCGGTGTCGGAGGGTTTGGAAGGCCACCCGTACCGCCCTGCTCCAGACTTCGGTGGCAACCAAACGCCAGGCCGACCTGCACTGTGTGGACTTTCTTACCTGACTTTTTTACCTGGCTGGTAAGCAGCCAGCCAGGTAAGAAAGTCTGGTTATCTACTAAGAATATTGCCCTGCGGGCTGAATCCAATAAACTATTGCCTCGTTATATCACACATTCCGGATCCCCCTCCGCCCGCTCAGCTTGTGGGTGGCAGCCGGCCTTCACTGTCCGCCGGCTCCTGGACGTCCGCCGCCAGGGCCGGGGCCTCCAGTATCTCGTGGATTGGGAAGGGTATGGCCCGGAGGAGCGGGCCTGGGTTCCTCGCTTGTTCATCCTGGACCCCCGGTTAATCCATGATTTCCGCCGGGTCGCCTGGGGGCTCCCGTTGAAGGGAGGGTACTGTCGTGGATTGGTCTGCTCTCCCTTCCCCCTCCCCTGTGTGTGTATGTGTGTGTGTGTGTGTGTGTGTGTGTCGGTGCCTGGGCGGGTCTGGCTGCCTACCTCCTCCTGATCATCCGCAGCTGGCTCTCATCTCCTCATCATCTCCTCTGCAGTTTAAAGCCCGACTCTCCTCTCCAGTCTTCGCCAGATTGTCCGTTTACCACTGTGGTAACACTTCCTGGCTCTGAAGAAGTTGCAGTGTGACTAACCTCTGTGATTTTACTTTTTTCTAACGCTCTCTCTGTCCTTGTCCTCCAGACTGTGCTCCAGACCCCAGCTTCTCCACCCAAACCATCTTGTCTCCACCACGCCACCACTCGGCTCGGTTCCGCCCAGGCCAACCTGGCTTTTCTCCCCTCCTCATCACGGATTGTTCATTGCAAATAAACCACCATACTCCTCTGTCACCTGTTTGTCCGCGTTCTGCTTGTGGGTCCACACTCCCGAGTGTGTTTTCAGCCACCCCTTAACATCAAATAATCACTAAAAATACAACCTTTTTATAGCTACAACAATCTGCAGTTTTACCTGAATGTGTTTGTCATGTCAGCAAGTGAAGGTCAGTTAGATTTATGCTTGTATGTGCATGCCATAGTGCAGATTTCCACCAAACTAGTGTTCTACAAAGTAAGCTGTGGTTTAACAGAGAATTTCAGTGTTCAACCCATTGGAGTTTTCTGTAAGCAGTCACAGTTGTGTTTATATTTAGTGTATCTCACCAAAGGACTCAGGTCTCTGTATGTGCAAAGGAGCAGTAACGAAAATGAAAAGGTGGAGCTACTTAAAAACAACGAGCTGTGTGGGTTGTCCCTATACCAGTCACCTCAGCTACTGATAGCATAAATCTCATCACAGTTTAACAGAAGTTTATCTGTGGAATATCACTTCATCACGAAGAATCATCGGCCTCCAGATAAATTGGTATTTAGAAGGATTGCCAATTTTATTATTTACCCAATTAAATACAAACAGTACATGGGGTACTAGTTCACGGTTTCAAGCATTGAATAATTCTTATACAATATTCCTATAAAAACACAGACATACCCGATATCTGTTAATTTCAGTGATTTTGCAGTGAGGTAACCAATGTTTTTGTAAAGTTGGGGGGCAGCATAAGGATGTGCAACATTGACATAAAATAACCTTTTAAGTTGTAAGTAACTTAAGATAGGACATGTTTTACTAGAGTTGCTGACAACCAATAGCTTTTTGGGTAACGCTTTAAATTACAGCCCACAATGTACAGTTAGTGTAATCTTTTGTACTTATGTACAGTATATACCAAGTAGGTACAGGGGAAGAGGGTCCCTTGAGATGAAATGATGAAAGAACACCCAATTCACTGTTACTCCAAAGAATGAGATTCTTATGGAGTTAGTGTCTCTTTAAGATAGAGGGAGCCACTATACTTTCAGTGGTAGATGCATGTGTCATAGCAGAGTTGAATAATTCGGTTATAAGGATTTATATTTTGAGTTTAAAAGCTTTCTATTGTTGGGCTTGGTTTAATTTGCATGTTTTTAGTTTGAAATGTACTTGTTGCTCAATGTCTTAAGGTTCTGTCTAGATGGTAACCCTAGATAGCTAGCTAAAAACATTAAATTTCAGCATGTCAAAGGATTCTTTTAGCACCGTATTAACAAAATCAATATTTTCTCAATGTCCCTTCTCAAGCTAAGTTACTGTAGTTAGCTAAGGCTAAGCTTTCTGATTTAGCCACATTCCACTACACAAGATGCATACTGTCAAAATGCTATAGCTTAATTTACAGAAATATAGATAACTTTTGATAGACATTACTTTAAACCACTTAGACATGAGGGTGTAGCCGTAAGAACAAAGAGTACGGCTGGGAGGAGGGACTAGACCTGTGGAACATGGAATCAAAGATTGAGGTAGAGCAAAATGAGACACAAAGGTGACAGGAGAAGGCAACTGGGGAGCAGCACTACACCCACATATGTTTCATGTGAGGAACAGGTGCGAATGTTGTGATTTATGACTGGTGTATGTAACTGCCTCAGCATACCAATGGATACACTGTGTGAGATTTAAGGGGGTTAAGAGAGAATGGAAGGCTCAGAAGTGCTACCACACCATGGACACAGGGAACCACAGACCAGGTGGTGCTCTCCAGGCTACACGTGCCATGTTGTTTCCCCACCACACCCCTGCCAGCAGTTAAACAAAACAGCAGGCACGACCGGGAAAGAGAGCAGCTAGTATGAGAACATAGCAGACAGGGAAGAGGAGGCTGACGGCAGATGCTATGATGACCGTTGACAGCCCGCCACCAATACAAACCACCACCCGGAATATTGTATCACAACACGGAGGTAGGGCAGAGTTCAGAGCTCTCCTTGGTCATGTAAGCATTGGAAACAACTGAACTCTGGGCAAAGGGGGTGGTTGTGTGTGTGGGGCAAATTACTCCTGCTTCTTTATCATTAACACCAGTACCAGTGGAGCCAGCAGTGTACAAGAAGACAGCAGCCCGAAGAGTCGAAGCCAACAGGTGAGGCCCTGTGAACACAGCATAAAGCCAGCGTCACCAGAGGACACTGGCCAGCGGTCTACCACCCACTCCTGAGGACTAAGGCTACATTCAGATAGAATCAGGCGCTACCGCAAAAAGGCTGGTTTTCCCATCCATTTTAGTGGGGGTACTGTGTGTAGGCTGTGGCGGAACAGGTCACAGGGGCTACCGAAAAAACGCAGCGGCGAATAGTTAACTTATCAAAAATCAACTTATGGGAAAATGCAAACGATGTCATGCTGTGGCAGCCAATCATGCTGGCAATCAGATGGGCCTAAGTCAAGATGAACAAGAACTCTGTTTACCATATAGCATTGTAGCCTTAGCTGTTTACCGCTTTTGTTTACACCCGGGATTATCTGATTGAACTTAAGCCGGCCATGGTGACCAGATCTGCGGACATCCCGCAGGAGATCTGTTGTCATGGGCAACGTGAGATCGCTGGCTATCAAGATGGAGGAGCTAACGGGGCTGGCCCGGAGTCGGACGGAGTGTCGGGAATGCAGTCTACTGTGCTTCTGTGAAACGAGCTTACACAAGGACGTCCCAGATAACAACATATCCATCGAGGGCTTCCTGACTGTTGGTGCCGACAGAGCTGAGGAGACTCCACTGTGGGAGGCTGCAGGACCTGACGGTGCCTGTGCCTCTCAGCTTTGTAGAGTCTGCAGCATGTCTTCAGCATGAGCCTGAGTCTGCAGAGGGTCCCTGTGCTGTGGAAGACTTCCTGCCTAGTTCCTGTTCCAAGACTCCACGCCCCAGCGGAGTCAAGGACTACAGACCTGTGGCACTGATCTCCCACATCATGAAGGCCCTGGAAAGACTCGTCCTGGAGCAGCTCCGGCCCCAGGTCCAAACATATTCGGACCCTCCCTTTACACCTCTACACCCTCTATTTTCTACTGTTTATTCTTTTTTCAATAACTTTATTGAGCATTGTAACTGTATCAAAAAGCAATTTCCCCTGGGATTAATAAAGTATTTCTGATAACAAATTAGGAACAAGCGGGAGATCGCAAGGCGTATTTTAGGCAATTCTTGATAGCTTTGATAGACTAATGAGCACCGTCCTTGGTGCATGCGACTCTTAATCCCAGGGTCGTGGGTTCACGCCCCATGTCTAGGGACCCCAGAGTTTGGAAGTCGCTTTGGATAAAAGCGTCTGCTAAATATGTAAATACTAGATTATAGTGGTATTCGAATATAATAACAGTGGCAATTACAAAATTGGGAATGATATTTGTTGGCTATAATAAAAAAAGTGCCACATGCTTTTTCATTATAGCCAACAGCAAAAAAGTATAAAACTCATCTTATTCAAAATTCAAGACAATGTGCGCAAGAAGGCTATTGAGATAAAACAAGAACATTTCTGCAGATATGACAGACAAGGACAAACTATCAATATAAAAAAGCCAAACTAAACCCACAAGAAATGCATACATTACATTCTAATACAATTCATATTGAAATGTCAATTAAAACACCATGGAGGAAACTATGAAATTCACATTCTGACATTAATTCACCACTGATATAATAATTATTGCACTCAGCAGTAGGCTACAGCTGATCATGCGTTGTTTGATTTTAAAGAAATGTTAGAAAATAGAAATGCAACATTCCCCAAAAGCTCACCAAGAAGAGAAAAAAATAAACATCCAGCGCCCCTCCATCTCTTCACTCTCTCCCATCTCCCTCAGGCTCACCTTCACTCATCACCTCATCAATTTTTTCCCTTCTGTTGCCAGGCAACAGGCAGGAAGACACATCACACAAATGTTCCATGGAAGAACCAGGGTCTATTCGAATTGTCAAAAAAATAAAATAACCTCTCACCACTTCTCCTTGAGAGAAAATGTCATGAGTGTCAGGCTCGGAGGAACGGGGACCCAGAAAGCAGATGTTGGCTGAGGAGGAACAGTCAAATACGTTATTTTTTAACTTACTTGCAAACTCAAAGAAACGCAGGACAAGGATACAGGACACAAGGTGTGTAATGATTAATTCCCTGGAGGAGACCCAGGAGCAGGAACCACACAATGGGCAGGGATAAGGCAAGTTTTAGGTTTTTACTGGGAGATCTCAATTCATGCACAGAGTAATCAAAACAATGAGGCAAAGGTACAGACAGGGAATATGCACAGGGAAATCCAAGACGCAAGCAAGTGTCAAACCGTGTGTCCAGAAACAGAGTCCAGAGGGGCAAAGGCAGAGTCCACAAAAACAAGCAAGAGTCCAAAAACACAAAGAACCGTCCTAGAAACATCTAAACGCTGGAGAGCTTGAAACAAGTAGAACAAGACAATCTGGCAACTGAGCATGGTACTAGAGCTCTAAATACCACCAGGTGTGTGGGCCGCCAGGTGGCTGCAATCACACCTGATGGGATACTGCAACAGAGGAGCAGAAAGTTACAGAGCAGCAGCAGGGCCACAAGTCTTTTCAAAATAAAACAGGAAGTGCCCGAGTCCTACTCAGCCCGTGACAC
>JAVQJD010003718.1:0-37071 GCA_036023655.1 Nannoperca australis
ACAAAGCACTGGGGGGGGGGGGGGGGGGATTTGTATGACAGGTTATAGGGAAGCTTTGACAGTTTCTCCATTTAGCCTACAGCCAGCTCTTGCTGGAAGCTGCTGAAATAAATACAAGCTACTCCTGTGGGACACAGGCCGACTACGGGACACCGCCACAAAAACAGAGCGAGCCGGCGAAGACAGAGAGTGACATGCTGATTATGTGAGCTAATTGGCAAATTAAGGTGGCCCGCTGTCATGTCAGGCCAAAGTAAGTGGATGGCAAACTATTATAAAGAAACTGATCTTTTGTGAAATCATAAGAAGTTTGAGAAATTCAAATATGTCAGTGTATGAACATTTTAAATAATTCATATGTTTACTGCATTAACAATGCCAATAATTAAAATAAATTTTAGTGACAGTTACATGACATGATTTGGACAAAGAAATTAAAGCTAATTCAAGTTTAGACTCTACCTTGCGTACAATCATAGTTTGACCTTCGTAGGCTGCTGTTAGATACCTAACAATGTTCACCATCAATGTTCATCCACATATTAATGTTGAAGGTTGTCTGAAAGAAGCTCTGAGGATTGCATTTTTGGTGAAATCGTGTTTTTGTTTTTCTGTATAGTTCAAAAGATTAAAAGTGTGTTGATGACAGTTCATTTGATCCTCGTTCTTCCTTTGTATTTTGTTTTCTATGGTGATATATACATTTTTTGCGAGATGAGACTTTGTAGTGTCAGGGATCATCATCCTGTGTCTGTCCTCTTAAATTATTTGCTGGTAACAATAGCTCTGCATTTGCATCATTTGGAAATGTGCTGTTAATGTGATGAGGAGGTCCATGACAAATCTGTGACTGATACTACAGTTATCAGAAGGTGGTTCTGTAAAACCACAGCACTCCTGTTTATGTGAAAGTACATAGAGCTCCCCCTTAAATGGTAACTCATAGAGGTCAGAGCACATCACTAATGGAATGATCTGTCTCTGAGGTAGTACTTGAAAGACCATCAAAAACAACCCCGACACCCTGCTGAGGCTCCTGGTGACTTTAAATGCCAGGCGATAACTTGCTCCACAAAGTGACCACTGCTCTTTCACATATCAAGAAAATATCTGACCTTCCTCTCTCACTGCACTTCAAATACCTCTAAGAAGGTAAAATGTGAAATTGGTACTTTACATGGGCAATGCTTTCATCTGAAGTTTAATTGTGTGTGTGTGTGTGTGTGTGTGTGTGTGTGTGTGTGTGTGTGTGCGTGCGCGTGCGCGTAGAGAGTGAGACAGAGAGGCAGAGGAAGGAAGGCTGGAGCCGAGATTAAGGTCTGTACAACTAACTGGTAACACAACGGCACTCAGTGGCTCAGCTTCCCATTTGAAGAGAGACGGAACCATCTGTGTGGCACAGGATCTGTTTCCAGGAGATAACGGCTTTTTTAATTTCACAAATACTGTACACGAAGAGAGAGAGAGAGAGAGAGAGAGCGTGAATGTGAGACACGTGCCTTCCTTCTCAATCTCTGCCTGCATGCTCCTCCGTTGCAGCACTTCCTCAGACGTCCAGAGAGGACTGCTTTAGAGTGGAGGCCTTAATAACTTCAGTCTGTGTTCCTTTGTGCTTGTTTACGCCCTGCCTGTGATAAAGGCCTCGGTGTGGGGCAGACGGAAAGGGAGGGGTTCATTACATTAGGTAGCGGTGGCGATATGAACTTCCCATTTTCTCTGTTGGCTCGATTAAAACAGAGCTCAGCGCTACTGTAGATTAGCCCAGCTGTTTCCTGTGTCTGACTCTGATCTGAACACACTTCCTACCATGAAATAGAAGGGGTGGGAGGTGAGAAGGTGCCACAGGGAGAATGGGAGAAGGAAGAGGAGAAGGTCAAAAGAAGGTCAGAGGTCAGTGGGCAAGTGAGGAAGTAAAAGGTGAGGAGGGAGAGCAGGAGGTGAAATAGGCACAAGACAAGGAAGGGAGGAGGAGGATGCATCTTTTTCTTGGCTGTAGCTTTCAGCAATACAGATATATCTATGTTACGTGTGAATTCATCAGTGTTGTGATGTATTTTCAATTGCATTTGTGATTGAGAATTTCTGTGCACTGAAAATGTGCATCCCTTTTGAAATGCATAATTGAGGGTGCAATTTGTCAAAGCTGCATATATATTGAAGTAATTCTGAAGTCAAATGAAAAGTCAGTTCAGCAAATCATTTCCAGAAATGCTTAGCTATTAATGTAGCTTGAATATCACAGATAAGGTAGTTGAAGCATTTCACCTGCTCTGTGTCCATGGAAATCTGGAGAAAAGACACCTGATAATTCCAGTGGATGCAAAACAATGTTGTAACTCAGAAATGGTGAGCGTGTGTGTTTATGTGTGGACTATATGTTATTCTTAAGAATCTGAGTGGATATGTTCACATGTAGGAAAGCCAATGAGGAAAAGAGAGAAAGACTGGTATTTCACACACAAACACACACACATTTGGGGTTTTACTTGGCTTCCACCCTCTGCTCTGCTCCCACGCTGTGGCGTCAGCAGGCCAGCCATCCAGCGAGTGTGTTTCTCATTCCATCAGATTTTGGGAAGCTGTTCGCTTCTCTGCTCTGCTCTCTGACATTCTCCATCTCCCATGAGAGGCTGGCCAGCCTTGTCACAGTAATGTCAAACACATGTGGAACAGAGCAGGGCAGAGCGGACCAACACACACACACACACACACACACACACACATACACATACACACAGGACGGAGCAGGAGGTGGCCACAACCACACTGGTCTTTCCCACTGTGTATTAGGATAAACACCACTGAAACCATAGAGATTCAGCACCGGTAAGGTCACTTCATCACTCTTTAAGTCACTCGCTCCCATATTTACACAAAAACACACACATTTACACAAGTAAGTACTCTGCTGTGAGTATCAATGCTGCAAAAGATAGACCAAACTACCAAAGGCAACACAAACTAAACACAGGGTGTACTTTTCCCTCTCATTTTGAAACTACCTTTATCTACTGGGGGCTACTGTTCTCATGGAGGAAGAGCTGTGTGACTGCTGACAATTGTCTGCTATTCTTTAGTGACAATTTGTGTCACAAATCAATACAGTTCATAAACATAAACAATCATCTTGTTCTTGCATTGACACAAAGATACACACACATTGTATACATGTGTGTAATTGCAAAAGCTTATTATAAACATCCTGATGTAAATCAATATGCTTTATAGCAGTGGCTTCCAACTTAGGGGTTGAGTTCCTCTAAGCGGCAATAAATCTGAAGGGTCATGAGACAGTTAACTGGGTAGAAAGAAAGTATTATTTTCTGCCTCACAAAATTCTATTTTGTTTTCACTACCTCTTCTCTAATGTTCCTTTTGTTCTCAACATATGGTACTGCTCCTTTACAAGGGGTCATATAATAACAGATAATACACTGTCTATATCTGTTTGTTGACTTTATGGACCATACATACGCAGACACGTAAACACACACACACAGGCCTGATGTCTTTGGCTTGTCTTGTTTGCGATGGCCCAGGTGTCCGTGTTGTGCTGACCACCTGACCGGCACACTGTGCGCTCACAGCTCACGCCCACCCGAGGCCATCTGCTCCACTCATTAATTACGAGACAGCCAGTTTCACCTGCACTGCCCGCATTTAGATTACAATAATTACCACACACACAAAGCACACTCAACGAGCCCACACACTCATACAGTAAGCAAGTAAGCTGTAGACAGATCTGCAGCATCAACGCACAGTGAAAAACAGTAGTGACTTTCACCATCTCCTGCATTTGTCCTGTCAAACGTCTGATGTAATGTCTCACAGTTAAACTAGCTAGTTAACATTGGCACTTGCAAGAGTAGAAAGAAAGAAATATTGTGCCTTTTGTAACTTGATGGTAAAACATTAGTCACAATGTACCTGAAATAGCAGCAATGAATCAGAATAATAAAACAAGAAAACCCATCACGAAGCATAAAATATGTTTTTCTTCTGTTTGTCATTAAATAGCAGAGACTCCGCTCTGACTCTCTGCTGGCCTGTGGCTTTGCCTGATGCTGTTTCTTCAGAAAAAAACAGCTTCTCTTGCTTTCTTTTAAAGTCCTGTGGTATGTTTCCTTCTGTATGTAAAACAGAAGAGGTCCCATCCATGCACCTGTGGTAGATGGGAACTGAATAAACACTCGGCATACTGGGGTCATAACCAATGGCCTGCCTTTTAAGAGAGCTATTCAATGAAGAAGTGGGGACATCTGCCTTAGCAGGCGGCTGGCCGGGCCCAGCTGAGCGAAGGGGCGACCAGCAATGGAAGTGGAGAAGCAATGATGCTCACTTGGTGGTGATGGAGGTATAATGTGTGGTGAGGCAGGGTGTCTGCACTGCGGTTTCACCTCTGCAACCTCCCATCCATTGTTCGAGACTATTATCAACTGTTCAATTATTCATATGATATTTACCAGGGCCAATTATGCCGGGCCGTGTCCTGCAGAGAGTGTTTTACTGTTGCACTCACAGGCAGAAGAGTGCGCTGCTGAGGCTGTTCAAGTGGGGGTAGAAACCTTTGGCTGGACGTGTTTCTTCTCAGGGAGTGTCTCCACAGTCACAAGGGTTACTATAAAATCTCCACCACGATTTCAGCTTTTTTACTCATTTTGTTTCATCACCGTTTAACACTTCCTCTACCTCCTTTTCTTTAATGTCTCCACAAGGTGGTAATACAAACACCCTGCACTCACCAGAAAGGACTGGTCTTCATGTTTCTTAATTATTTTTAAACAAACGTGGGACACAGTATCACACAAAAGGTGGGGGGGCACCATGATGTTAAATTCAGGGTGAATGTCTAAATGTGTGCCTTCACACCCATCACCTCCATCCAGTCCAGGTGGACTCCAAGTTCATACAGACCAAAGATTTTGTGTCATCACTTTGTCTCGACATCACTTTGATGTGCAGCACAGACTGATGGGGCAAACATCTCTCTCTCTCTCTCTCTCTCTCTCTCTCTCTCTCTCTCCATCGCTATCTCTGTCTCAACATTACTATTATAAAGTAACAAAAAAGTAAATGAAAATATATTAGTGCACATATTGTAATAATAATAATAATAATATTTGAATTATCAGTATTTTAATATGCTCACTCTTTTCTGATTTTTCTTTAAAAATAAGCATAAGCTGCATGCCTTGGCAATGTCACATACAGGGTCAAATGCTACATTTCCCAATACAGTCTGCATTTATTTATCTCTCTATATAAAGATTATAAGCAACAATTAAATAATACGAAATTATCTATTTTATTTGCAGAGAACGCATCGTTATCTCTATATCTAATATCCCAAACCCGCTGAAGACAACTTATTGTGTAAAAGGATGAAAATAAATAGAAATACACCAAATGGTAAATATGGCAAAAAAGCAGTTTAAAGCATATAGAAAAAGCAGCCACATGAACAGTAGCCTGGTTTGTCTTCGCCTTCGCATTAACACGCCGCTCTAACAGAGCTGCAAACATCATGTTGACCAAAATGTGAGAGTTTATGAGATATTTCAGCTGGCTAAGCCTATACATGTGAAATACTTGTTACATTATAGGAAATGTTCCTAGAAAGCACAGTATATAGGCTCTTACAAGCTCTCAGTGCATTTGAAAACAATTCGCACCAATAAAAAATGAAAGGTTGCAGGTTGTAGGCTACTTACTTTGTGAAGGTCGAGGTCAGGCTGAGGTAATTGTAGCGGTGATAATCCACACTGAATGGTATCTAAAACAGGTTATTTATCGTCTCAATCCTCATTATTTGGAGAAAAAAAGAAGGGTACAGCCTTTGCTGGATAATGCGGGAAACTATTTCGGTGTTTGCTCCCTTTTTTTGTGATCTTGAAATATTGAGAGCATAGACAGGCGGGAGCTAAAGTCTGACACAAAAGAAAATGTTTAACTTTTCTTTGGGAGTTCAAAAGGGGTCTTGACTTTCCAGGTTTAATAAATTATGAGGTATTTCTCTTCTCGGTAATATCGAAAAAGAAAGAGATAAAATCAAAGCCAGGGATCTCTTGGGTCCTTAAGCACATCGATGTCTTTGGTTTTGCAGTCTGTGTTTTTTTAAAGAGCTTTTTTTGTGTGTGATGTGAACAAATCACAACTTGTCCCAGTCATGTAAATCCGCTCTCTTGCTCATTGTAACCTTCCCAGATACAAGAAATGCCAGAAAAAAATACAGTTTAAACTGCACAAACGTCCTTTCGGTTCGCAGTCCTATCTCTTCTGTTAGAAGCGGACAACACTATCAACCGGTTTCTATTTTGTTAATGTTAAGTCCACAGATCCTCGCGTCTCCCATGTAAAAACGCAAATTATTAAGATGCGGATCCTCTTGTCGGAAGGGTGCGTCTATTATTCCTCCTGTGATAACTTTAAACCCCTCTTTTTTTTAGTTCACAATTTAGCCACAGTCCGTGGTGGCAGGGACAAGTCCTTATACATCCGGTGAGATCAATTTAAAAACACAGTTTCTTGGCAGCCTGTGGACAAGCTACTCTACTACCACGTTTCTCTGTATGGTCCGTCTTCCTCCTCCGACGCGCCGATCCTCCGCTTACCTGCCTTCAGACGGTGTTGTAAAAGATTCACTTCTCCTGATGGAAATCACAGCCAGCTGAGCATATTTTAAGCTTTCTCTCCCCGTCAATTAACAATTCCGGGTCTTCCGACTTGTTGTTTTGTCTTCACTGATGAGTGGAGCTTACGGGGCCCACTGTACGCACTAACGCAGCTCTCTCCTCCTCCTCCTCTCTCTCTGTCCTCGCTGTAGCCTTCTGTCTGCGTTTAAACACCATCTGGAGCGCCTATCCTCTCTCTCTCTCTCTCTCTCTCTCTCTCTCTCTCTCTCTCTCTCTCTCTCTCTCTCTCTCGCTCTCCCCCCTCACTCTCGGGTACCATCAGAGGAAAGAGCTGGCAGCTATTGCACAGGAATCCTCTCTAAATTAAAGAAGATCCAAACTGAACAGTACAAAACCTCACACTGGTCCAACATTATTTCCCTTGGAGGCAAAATATTCTGCACAACATTGCAGAACGATACCTGCATAGACGTCTATGGTAGGGATTAGTACACTTGGCTAAATATGTCCATTTTATAATAAAATGTATGGCTTGCAAAGTGTAGCCTAAAGCATATTTTAAATTTCAGCTATCAAAACAGTCAAATCAAAAAGCAATGAGTGAAAATGAGCTGAGTGAAATACAACTGTTTAAATGTCCCGCTGTCTGCCCGTGGGGGCCGCTGTTTCCTCATACCAGGACCACGAGAACAATATGGAAAACACAATTGAGTCCAGAAGAATGCAGACTTTATTTACTTTATTTAGCACTTGAGATAAACAAAAAAACGTACAAGAACAGCTTCCTGAGAGCTGAATAAATTCTACATAGCTTGTAAAATGTATAAAGTTTGTTTGTGGCATCAGGTGTTGTCATAAATAGTCAGGTGGGTGGACTGATTTATTTATTTATTAATTTCCAGGGACAATGAACATTGATCAGCATCACTGTAAATGTGCCAGAGTTAGCTAATGCAAAGGCTAATTTTCAGCAGCATGTTAATACCTACATCTATATCTATATACTCTTAATTGTTGCAGCATGTTTATATAAATATCTATATATATATAATATCTGAATAATTTAATTGACCATTTCAACTTTTTATTCTTTTTAAGGTGACATCAATCCAAGGACCATGTCTGGAAATGTTTTATTTATTGATACTGATCTGTCAATCATTTTTTGGATTAATTGAATCATTTAGTCTATAAAATGTCACAAGTTTCCAGTTTGCAGAGGCGAGGGGACGTCTTCAGATTGCTTAGTTTGACTGACCAACAATTCAAAGCTGAAAGATAATCAATTAACAGAAAAAAGCATCAATGCCACAATTTCAAAAGGTTGGAACCTCTGACTGTGTTGACATGTGTTCTTTATTGAAGATGTAAACAACTAATTAATAATTTAAATTGTTGCACAATAATTTTCTGTTAATCAACTACTTCAGTAACAAACTAATTATTTCAGCTGCTGCAAATAATAAATAGACTTTTGGCTGACTTTGGTGCATTTAGAGTGATATTTATTAATATACAGATATAGAAAAAGGCAGGTATATCTGCTCCCTGTGTAGTGAGAATCCTCCACCTGTCCACACTGGTCAGTCCCTTTGCCCCACCTGCCCTCTCTCTCCCTCTGGCGGACACTTACACGCCCACGCACACGCATAGCCATGGAGGGGGACAGAAGACAAAGCTGACACCCTCCTGACCCCTCCTGTGTCTATAGAACAAACAGAACCAACTTGTAAAGTACACACAGGCAGCTGCTCTGCCCTAACTCCAGTCCCACCAGCCTCGCCAGCCTCGAACACAAACGCTGCCTTCATATGGAGCCAGGAGGACTTTTGAAAAACGCTCCAGTGCTGATTAAATAATGTGAACGAGTGTGCAGGGGGAAGCCCCAGTGCTCTTTGATTGGAACGTAAGAGTATCCCGCACGGCCCGTGAGAAGGAATAACTCCAGGTAACCTAATACCGATTTACTGTAAAGCTGCTGCTGTAAACATAGTCAGACACACACACACATACAGAGTGAAATACACCAACATCACACACATAAACTGATGCATTACAAGCTGGGTCTGTCAGAGGCAGCTTGTGTATTGTACCATGGTGGAAGTGCGGTTGTCAAGGAGATGGATGGAGTGTTTATGAAACTCACTCTCAATATGTTTCTTTCTCTTTCTCAGAGTAACGGCCCTAGGTGGCTCTGTACACATGCATCATTGTGTGTGTGTGTGTGTGTGTGTCTCCTTAGTATGGTACAGTAGATGTCTTATTTGTTCCCTGTGCAGAATATTGAAAAGGGAAGAGGTGTGGTGTGTGTGTGTGGGTGTGTGTGTGTGTGTGTGTGTGCGTGCGTGTGTGTGTGTGTGTGTGTGTGTGTGTGTGTGTGTGTGTGGCCTTGAGTGACAGTGTAAGGTTGGCAATGGGGGTTGCATCCAAAGAAAGGATTCCTGTCAAGGTGACAGCTCCAAGATTGACAGGATGCTATTCTCCTCGGGAACGGCGTCTGTCAACCTGTCAGCCTCCC
This sequence comes from Nannoperca australis, assembly GCA_036023655.1. Lineage (NCBI taxonomy): Eukaryota > Metazoa > Chordata > Actinopteri > Centrarchiformes > Percichthyidae > Nannoperca > Nannoperca australis. The sequence continues at coordinate 9,154 of JAVQJD010003718.1, forward strand.
TGTACGACAGCCTCTCACTCCTCTTAATTTGGCCTTTTGTTGAACGGTCACTGGGTTAGCTCTGACACTCCATGTGGCCGGTCTGATAAACTGCACAATGAAACACACACAAGGTGGGAATGAACTCTCTGTGCCATAATACTGAGCCTGGAAGTGCCTTTGATAGCATTAATGACAAAAACAGCTTTATCTCCTCTTTCTTTCAATCCTCTATCTCTCCGTCACCTCACAAACCCCCCCCCCCACCATGCTCTGGACAGCATCTCCTGGATGGTGGAACCCTCACTGAGATATAAGCACCACGTTTGGTCATTGTGCTAGTATGGAAATTATTATTTTTCTGTGTATGTATATATGTGTGTGTGTGTGTGTGTGTGTCAGAGCAAGAGAGAAAGAGAGAAGTTTGCAGCATTTCCTCCCTCACACATTGTAAATCCTTTCCTATAGTGGCAGTCACAGGCTAGTGTGTTGAAATGAGATAAGGCCCTGAGCCGACTGAAAGGAACGCTAGATCCATTGTGTTCCTGTGCTCTTCTCTCTTCTCCTCTCCTCTCCTCTCTTTATGCACCTTCAGCCGTCCACACTCTTATGTTAGTTGCCATTAAAGTCACCAGTGTAGGTTCTGAAAGGGGAAAGAGTACATCTCACCTGATCAAAACAGCATAAAAAAACTAAGTGAGTTGTGTTATACTGATTGAAACATTGATAGAAATGTTTGGGTTTGTGTTGATAAATGTGTCTTTTACACACATGCATCGTATAGGTTTTGGAATTTAAACACTGTTTTCTCTTAAAGCATGCTTAAGAAGATCGTGTTCTCTCGCTTTGTATTTTAACATCTTTGATGTGTGCTCAAGCTGCTCCGTAATGTCATGAAAGAGGATGAGACAGAGAGTCTTTCTGTATTACGACGTGGTGTAACGGATCATTGACCCACCCACTCAAGCACGTACGCTGGAATGCTGCTTTTACAAATTGCACCCATAGACCCCCTGACATTTTGTTTGCAATCGAGCTGCAAAGTGTTGTTGAATCATCCAGACATGATGGGAATTTAAAATTCAATCCATGCTCTTTGGAAAGAATAATGTCCTTTGAAATACTTGACTTCCAGGGTTGTTTCTGCTGCAGACCAACTCTTATAAGAGCACTACACAATCCATGCCTGGCAGTGGCATGTAGCTACATCAATATGCCTGACTATTTTAATATTCCATGTACTTTTCAGATTTTTTCTTATCATGTCATAAATTCTTAATATGATCATGTGCTTTAATTTCTGAGCCATGCAAAACATTGCTTCAAGTATTGGCCAATCTCTTATCTCCTGAGAGATGAAGTAGAACATAGAACATTTACCTAAATTCCTCTATAGGCATTCATAGTCCTACTACCAAAAACTAATCTGGAAATAGGAAGCGAAAGTAAGTCACACTTATGTTATGTTTGAGATATTTCCCAACATTATGTGATCTGCGTTTCTGTCCAATGTCCTTACTGTTATTATTTATTTGATTTTTTACTCTGTGTTTCTGATTACTTGTATTTATTCTATTTGTTGTGTACAGCACTGTGGTCAACTGTTGTTGTTTTTAAATGTGCTCTATAAATAAATTTAAATTGAATGTTTATCTGCAGGAGGATTTTAAGAGCCTTGTGTGCGAGTGTGTAGACTTCTACATTAAGTGCATGTGACTGTGCGTTTCCTTTGGCCAGGCTGACTAAGAGCACTGAGCGCAGGGTTACAGCTGACCAACAGAAGTGCAAACTGACAAAGGAGGAAGTGACACCTGATTACATCAAGTGTTGACTCAAGAACAGGATATGCAGCTTGAGCGCAGAGGGAAGCGGACAGTAAAAAGTCCTCTGTATGCAGGTGAATAGGCCCTCATACGTTCATATGACAAAGTCACTGCGATGTATGACTGTCTTTCCCAAGAGACAAAAATGTGTGTGCGCTTGTGTGTGTGAGTGCATGTTTATGCAGACAGTTGGTGGTGCTGGCACGGGAGATAGTGAGTAGAGGGGGATGAGGCACTGTATCAAGTTGTGAACATCTGTTCCTCATAGAAACCACAAAACTGGTGCTGAGGAAACAGAGAGGGTAGATTCTCTCTCTCCCTCCCTCCTTCTCACACACACACACACACACACGCACACGCACACCTCATCACCACCTTGCCTGTCCTCCCACACATGCCCCTCACTTTCCATTCCTTATTTACTCAGTTTTTCTTCCTCTTCTTGCATCACAATCAAAATCGATCTTTTCCCACATTTCCGATGATCTGTGCCACATTCGTTTGCTTGTATCTGTGCCCAATGTCATCAATAAACAATGCATCAGTGTGATGTATTTTCACATGTACAATAAGGTTGTAAAATGTTATTGCAAAAAATCTAATTCTGATTCTGATAATTCTGAAAATCATTCTGATTGTCATAACATTGTTTATCAGTTTACCTGCTGAGATATGGTGACAGGGCCAAACTGTAAGACAAACCACTTGTGTAGAAAGGGGGAAAAATATTAAATCTTCCACTGAATCAAAAAAACTATATTTAAAAAAAAAAATTCAAACCCTAACTTTACAAAATACAGATTTTACAGTTTTGCGAGGTTGTAATGAGCTTGAACTTTGGCAAAAGAAGGAACAGGTGAAAAGGGTACTGCTATCAAAATAATGTTGATTTCATTTCTTTCATTCCATTTTACATGAAATTGGTATCTTTGGTCTTTGGTGACCTTCGGAAAAACAATATCGATGATATATCACAAAGTGACATCAAGATAGGGAACGCTACAAGGTTATGTACTTATGTAGTTATATGAAAGTTATCTCTTTTTGTGAGAGAAAACTGTGAAGTATAGCCTATTCATAGCTATAGAGGATTAGGACTGGCACAAAATTATAAAGTCTATGATACAGCAGACATGAGCCAAGGCTTTGTTAGGGATTCACTGCACCTTTTCCCTCAAAGTCCCTTGATTTAGTTCTTCCTCCTTTTTTTCCTCTCTCCATCTCTCTCATTGCCTTCCTCCCTCTATCTGGGCTTGCTGTGAGGGTGTGCTAGTGCTGGGTGGCAGTTCCTTATTGTAGAGTGTCTATATGAGTGTGTGTATGTATGTGTTCGTGTGTGTGTGTGTGTGTGTGTGTGTCTGTATGCTGTGTGCGGCTGATAAGACCCAGGGAGAAGAGCCAGCGTGCCGACATATTCTTGCCACCGCGGTTATCGCCCGTCGCAGCTGTGCCTGAGCTCTGCGACATCTGCTCCCTCACAGGAAGCCTATGCTGCAGCTCACAACACCTCACACACAGACACACACACGCACGCACACACACATTGCTTCTGCTTTTCCATACAGTGTGAACATATCGCTGGACTATACACCAACAAACACACACACATACACACACACTCACACACCCATACAGTTAAATTAGGTGAACTACTTTAGACAAAGAGCTGTGTTTACAGTTCACATTGACACATTTTGATTTCATCAGCATATGTGTGTGTGTGTGTGTGTGTGTGTGTGTGTATGTGTGACAGAGAGAGAGAGAGAGATGAATAGGTTGGAGCACTGACACCAGAGTTCTACTGGGTTTTTATCACAGAATTACAGGGGGGATGCTTATGACCAAGCCTAATTATAGAGGCCTTATCGCTGCGACGTTCACAAAGCTCATTACTGCCAAGAGACGGCAGGCGCTGCAGGTAATTCACTCCGTTGGGTATTAGTCGTTGCTCTGGCTTACAGTTTCTACATATTTAGAGTCTATAAAATTGGGCCTTTAATGTCTAATTCTTAATGCATCGCTCTCCTCAAACCCTTTACTGATTTAAGTGAAGGATTTCATTTTTACCTAAAGGCACTACTTCAGTGTTTTCAGTGCTTTAAGAATCAATTACATTTTTTTTCTTCTCTTCCTTTTTTTCCTGGATGTCTTTCAAGTATCCCTCATCTGTCTGCAAAATTCTCCCTTAAACTTTTCCCTCAGTCACTCACCTGCGATGTGTCATGACCTTCATGTGTATTATGAAGTCAGCGAAGCTGAACAGTGAAACTCCAGAATCTAGTTCTGTTCCCTGCAGCTGTATGGGGAAGCCCAGAGGAAGACACCCCCCACCCACCCAATGCTCTAAAAACCTATTTCCCTTTCCTTTCCAGTGCCACGGGACAAATCGGCTCCACTGGGCTTGTTAACAATAATGACAAATCTGTTTGTGCTTAACAGCCTATGTGGAGACCATACAACATGAAAATAATGCTGTTGAGAATAATTGCAATTGGTGGCCAATTTAATTCTGTTTAATGATTCAGTTTGATCTCTAAAGTGAGTTTGTCTTAGATAAAAGGCCCAAAAATGCAGTAAATGGCTATATGCACTGGAAAACAAACACAAACTATGTAATCATTTTAATCACTCTGGAGAAGAAATGTAATTTAGATGGTTTGATGTCATTCTAACCTTGAAACACCGGCTTCATATAACAGGTCTACTAGCAAGATGAAGAAACCTCACATTGTGCACTAAGACTTCACTTATAGCATGCGGCACTAAGTCAACACAAACTGATTATCCGTCAATCACTCCAAGTTAATGAGCAGACCTGACAGCTGCGGGACCCTCCATCACTCATCACGGTAACACACTGCCAAAAGATTTCATAAAACAGGTCCTTTAAGATTACAAGCTCCTACCTTCACTACATCTGTAGTGGCTGCTGGTTGCCAGGCTTCCAGGCTGCAGTCGGTGGGCAGTGTGTTTATCCCATAGCTCTCTGTGGCTGATCAGTGTGACTGTGGGGACACGTGGAGCAGAGGAAGTCCCAGCTCTCAGGTTGGCTTTCTTCTGCCGCTCCAAATGAACCTCGGCAGACATGTTTAGACCTTCGAATCACCAGCTCAACTTTACAATTTCTTTGTGAAGTGAGGCGCTTCAAGGGTAGGTGACACACTGTTAGTGTAAAGCACTGTATGCACACTGGCAGGTCCAAGCAGTGTAGCAAAGACAGATACACGGCAATCAACTCTAAAAATCTCTATGAGCTCCAAAATGTTACACGGCTTTCCTGCTTGACATTCTCCTTCACATGTCCTTGAAGCTTTGGACGTTTTTCCTCATAATATTCAGCCAGTTTGTCTTTGAGGCCCAGGTCATCATTGTATGACCCACTGAACTGCCATGCAAGGACAAGGACTTAGTTGCAGTTGAAGCTCCGAACAGACAAAAATGAGAAACAGCCAGAGGTTGGTTCTTCTTCTTCCCTTTACCTCCTCATAAAAGACTTTAATCCTCTGCGTATTATTCCTGGAATCCTCTGGTATTATTTCTTTGCTGCATGTCTGCATACAACTTTGGATTAGAAACATGCATGATAGTATGTTAATACCCAACTAAAAGTCTGTCTTCAGTCTCTTCTTCAGTCTTCAGCTGTCCCCTTTAGACGTACTTGGCACATCTTGTGTGTACATCTACCTTTCCTTCTTCTTTTCTGTTCATCTGGTTCTCTCGATCTCTGTTTGTTCCCTTTCAGCAGAGTGTGTGTGAGAGTGTGTGTATGTCAGTGGCAGGTCAGTTTGTCTCGTGGCTCTGACTGAGGGGCTGTGCTCTCACATGAACCCTCCTCCTCCTGCCCTGCCTGCCACTGCAGCTAAAAAGAGAAGTGTGTGTTAGTATGTTACAGTTTGTGTGTGTTTCTGTGTGTTGCAGGGCTGCAGCCCCCGGGGAGGCCAGGCAGCAGTGCTAGCTGCAGTGATAGTAGCAGACAGCAGCAGGCAACAGGACCTGGGCCTCCGTCTGGGCTTCCTCTGTCAGGAACCAGCTGTGTCTGCTGCCAGCAGCCACACCCTCCCTCCTTGCATCGTCTGTTCTATTAAGTTCTGTTCTGTTGAGTTAAGTTACCGCCCTTCCCTCCTTTCCAGGATCCTTTGTTTCTGTGCACCTTGCTAAGTGGCCATAATGACATTTTCTGTTGTCCCATATTCAAAAACTCTCTCTTCTTGTGCATCCATCTGCTCATCCGTAGATTTTGTGTGTGAGTGTAACTTGTCTTTCCTAATGTCAAACTAATTGCTACAATTTGAGGCTTTTTCTACCATGTTGTCATGAATTTATGCCAGCACGCATCTTTATGTTGTTAATCTTCTGTCTTTGGTAGTTTTGTGATAGTTCACAGTAAAGTGCAACAGAAAGTACAGCCATGGGGGTATTGTGGTTAAATGTTAATGAATGATGATAATAAATGATTAATGCATGCCAAAGCTGCACACGAAAGCCAATCACAGCAATTCCATGGGAATTAACTAATTTTGGTAGAAATGCTGATCTGAAAATTAACCTTTACTGTTAGGATAACTGGATCCCCAATGTTTTAAATTGAATTCCATCATCCACATCTTTTTTCGATGTATACTCCTCATATACTATACATCTCATTATAACCTGTATATTAAAGTTTTTCTAGAGATACCCTTGCATTGAACTGTGTACACTAAAGTTGTATGTTTAAAGGAGAAATTTGAGTTTCCCCCTTGATTTCCCTCATCCTGGAAGCTGGCAGAAAGGGGATTGAAAAAACCCACTGTTTCCACTTAATGTATTATAAGAACTGGACAAGGTGCCGCCGCTAACCCTTGCTTCCAATTTCTTCCAGTGGCCACTCGTGGTATTGCAGCAGAAAAATCTCCTGCGGCCCAAAAAGCATTTTCTCCAAAGGCCACCAATGTAAAAGAGACGTCTGTAAAACTGTTGACAGGACACCTCCAACTGCAAACAATGTACATTATGACTATTTCTAATATGAATATTTGATCCAGAAGGTTAAATGTTTTTAAAACTTTCCTCTAGCCGAGAAAAGTGATAAAAAATATGTGACATCATCACAATGTAAAATCTATGGGCCAGTAGGGGGAATCACCACTGCGCATATTCAGTGGGCTGCATAAACCAGAAGTACACCTGGAAGCTAGAAATTTCGGCATATGCGCTGGGCAAACAATTCTCATTGGAATGAAGAGGTGGCACGTTTGGTTCCGGTCTCCAGTTCTTATTATACAACCATGACTGTTTCCATTGGAGTAATTTTTCTGGGCACAAATGTAAGTCCAGTATTCACTGGTTCTTTAGCCCTGGATTGGTCCACCAACTACAAAGAAACATGACTGGGTTGTTATCTTATTAGAGGATTGACTTTTGTCAACAGCTGCTTTGGCTCTCAGTCATTTTGTGTTGGACAGATATCTTGCTGCTTGTTTATTGGAAACAGCAACCTATCGTTTTATAAGGTGTAAATGATGAGAGCTGTGGGACTCAACCTTTTAGCCTACATTCTACGCAAAAATTAAATCAAATGCCAAAAGCGTCCGTTCATTATTCACACTATTAGTGAATAAAGTCAATGTCAAAAAATCACAAAATTGATTTGGGCTCATTCATTCAAACATAATTCCTCCTGACCATTTCACCAGAAAGTCAAAGTGTTTTGTTCCAAGATGTGGACAGCTCGTCTTACCAACTATTTATCAACTTACTTCTACTTACTTGCATTCCCAATAAACAAAGATGTTTTTCCAATTAAATGAACAAGAATTTGGGGCCATGCTAGTTCTTTTGACATGAAGAGACAAACATCAGTGTCATAATTATATTAATAAATCGAGTTTCTCATCAGCTATAACATGATTAGATGTGAAATGTAACTATTTCTATGAAATATCTCTTGCCACACTGGAAAAAAAAGAAAAATATAAAAGAGGTAATTCTGTAATGTTACTTTGGTGTTTGTATGCTTCATAGATGGTGACCACTTTGGAATTTGTGTGGTCTGTTTAATCAAGGATCATATCATTTCAACATTTAAATATGATTTGGCACTTTGACTTCCATTCATCCCCCCACTACTCTACACCATGTGGGTGACAGTAAGCAGTCACAGTAAAGGAACGGAAGGCAAGGCCTGTTTTGGGAAACGACGTGCTGAAACATTGCTGTCTCACATTTAGAATGAATCAAAGCTGCCAAAGTAAACTTCACAAAGCTCGGACAGCTGAAAGGGGCTCGCATGTGAAACTCTAGCAACACTGTAACCATCACCTCCTTGACCTCTGACCCCCCAGGACTCATTAACCCTTAACCCAAACGGAGTGGCCTGTGCGTATGAGGGCACTGCTCACTCCTCACTGCCTTACACACACACACACACACACACACACACACACACACACCACCACCACCACCACCACCGGGCAGAAGTGAGAGGGGATGTGAGCACACAGATGTGCACAGTGCCTGGCTGAAACCAACACACATATGGTCATCAGCAGAGAGGAAGTGAGAGAAACTCATGTTCTGTCTTTGGGCGTGGGAGGTAAAGAAAGAGAGAGAGAGAGAGAGAGAGAGAGAAAGAGAGAGAACAGATTTCTCTATAAACCCACACTGTAAACAACACATGGAATTGAGGTATTTTTTAAACCAATGAGCTAAACCAATGAGACTGCCCATGCAGAAAACACTCATATTATATTAAAGGCAATAGAATGGCAGTAAAATCAAAATGTAAATAACAATATATTTAGGATTTGAATTCCCGGAATAACTGTTAAAATGTTGGCATGGACTCTTAAGTGGAAGTAACTACAGAAGGCTTATTCCTGGATATGAACTGCCATGAGAACATAACAGGTGGTAGGGCAGGTGGAGAGTTGATGTTCATCACATATTTTGGGGACATACAACAAGATACACAAGCAGATAATAGTGTTAGTCAGAATAGCGGTAAAAATAAAAAACATCAAGGGCACACTGACAGAGAACCGAAAGTTTTAACTTCACTTGATTAGATGATGTGAACCAAGAGGGATTTATCTTTACAGTTTTAAACTGATTAGATAATATTATATAGAGTGCAGTCTAGACTTGCTCTATATGAAAAGTGCCCAGAGATTATTTTTGTTATGATTTGGCACTATATAAATAAAATTGTAAACGAAATTTGAAATTGAAATAATTGTGGAAAGAGAGAAAAAAAGAAAAGAGCATTGAGGCATAACTAAACTAATTAAAGTGAGCAAAGAATGGTGAGTAAAAGCTACAGATTTGGGCATGAAGTGACTGAAAGCATACTAAGCTCCAAATAAACTAAAAGCAAAAAAAATGATTTCACTTATATCCAACATGGCATCATTTATTTTCTCCAGCAACATCCAATCTGATTAGAGGTAGTTAACCTTCACAAAAAAAACGTAGGAGTCTAGTTTATGACGGTGATGTAACTCCTCAATAACCCATCACCATTTTGCGCATATGGGAGGTTATATGTAGATAAGCAAAGTGCAGTAACAGGATGGAAACAGATGAGCAGCCATCATCACATATAATCTTTATCTCATCACATTTATATCAAATTCAAATCCCACATGGCAAAAAGGTAATATGTTTTGCAAGAATTTTTGGCTACAGTATGTACCCCAAACTACCCTCCTGACACACACACACACACACACACACACACACACACACACTTCTTCTCTGTGTTACCTGTTATAGAAGCCTTTGCTACTTTGCCCCCCTCCCCTCAGATGTTGGCAGGTATAAAATGAGTTTTTGGGGAGAGAGAGATAATGATTCCCCCATAATCACCAGAGGCCAGCTCTGGTTCTGGCAGGTGCTATCACAGTTGCAACCCAGTGGTGCCTTCTCCCCTCTCCCCTGAGATAAGGTCAGGGGGATGACGGGAGGGAGGAGGGGTGGAGAGAGGAGCAGGGGAGGAGAGGAGAACAGGGCAGAGGGGGGCAAAACGTGTGTTACAGGCGAGTGGCTAGCCTTGCCTTATCTCCCCCCAGCGGCTGCCGCTACTGGCTCCCAGATGCAGCGGGCCAGAGCAGCCGTGTCAGAGAGATCCCTCTATCAGCGACATACAGGCACCCCTCGCCAAATACAAACCCAGCAGGAAGACACACCAGGACTTCATTAGTTCTTTAAAACTCCAATCAGCATGCAGGAGAGAAGCAAAATAATCTGCAACTTTGTTGGTATATCAAAAATCCAGAGAAAATGCATCAAATCGGTCTTTCTTGTTTTCTAGCTGGCTTAATTGTTGTCTTAATATCACACCAGTACAATTCTGACCAAACATTGATGGAACAAGTTCCTCTCCTTGATGAATGTAAACACATACACTTTACTTTCAGCATGTTGGTCAGGGTTTGGACAGTTTAGAAGTAAAGCATGTGAAAGTCAGTGGTCGGGATGGCTGGCGTCTGGTGGTGAGAAGCAGCCATATGGTGAAGCGTCTTGTCCGCCTGTGAGACACCTGGCCACCACCGGCTGAACTTTTCAACTCCACAGACGTCCTCATTGCACTTTGAGTCAACACATACTCAAACATGGTTGTTAAAGGCTTTCCTTCTAATACAGCTGAAGTGATGCTTTCACATTTTCAGTGACTGCACACATTTACAGTCTGTAGAAAACACAACTATAGCTTGAAACTTGAAACTAACATTGACCTTATAATTGTGAACCTTTTATAACAGTCAAAAACTGACAAATATTTACACAAAAGCTATTACCTAAACAAACCAAATCTCAGAAACATTTGGAACTATTATCTTGCACACTAGAAAAAGACTATTTGAAGAGTTTCCACACATGAAGCTCTTTGAAATGTCTCTGTTTGGATGGTGCAGAATGTAACAATGTTGCAGTTCATATAACTCACAGTTTGAGTGACATATTGGAAAATTAAGTTTTCAAAACTTTTTATATTAAAGCCTCATTTAACTGCCTTTTTTGTTAGCATAAACAACAGTTCATGGGAGACTTCACCAATGAATATGGATGTGACTAGTGTTTGTATTTGTTTCCATTTGCACACAGTGAGACGGGAGGCAGGGTCTCTTCCAAAAGGAGTAACTGCAACGCATTTGAACCCACATAAAGAGGGAAAACAATACACTGGCAACCTCCTTCTTTTAGCAGAAATGCCACTACCAGACAAATAAGTCAGTCGAGGCTTGTTCACCCTCTCTCTCTCTGTGGTGTTTTTAAGAAAACACACCTGTTTGGCACAGGCAGCGTCAGAGAAACCTCCAGATCTTAACAGAACTTTATAAGTTAAACCGTCCCCATCTGTCACAGTCGAGCTCTACGCAGATGCACGTTGAGCGCCTCCTCTCTCTTATCCGTCGTACAGCAGACTTGGCACTCATTCAAGAACTGTCAAAGCACACCTGCTAAATTAAGCCCGTTCTCATACTAACACAGACACAAGTTCAGGAATACACAGTGTATACACACATGCACAAACAGACACACATTACCATGCATGCACACACACACAGATGCTGATATACAGTATGCTCACAGTGCTATTAAACTGGTATGGACTGATACGGTCTATAGAAAAATAATCAAAATGAGCTATTTACAGTGCTATTTTTGGGGGGGGTATAAAATCAGAAAATGTCCATCTATATAGTGTATGCACTGATGCACTGGTAGATCATCTGACAAGGACAACAATAATGTTTAATATTGTGTATGTGTATGTGTTTTTAAATATTAATATTAATGTTACTAGACTATTTTGCTTGACTGCAGAAAAGTATTAACCTACTGTGTTTGGATTGTTTTTCTTTTGTCAGCTTTCCTTTATGCCTTTGGAAAAAGAAATCTGACACTTGATGACAAACTGATAACATCATGGATAAAATGAAACATGCAATATGTTGAATTGAACTAACGTATTAATATGATTAAGTCATATATGACAGGTTTGTTATGCCTCTGTCAAATATAACACCATTATCCTACTGCCCTAAACTTAGACATCTATTGATGCCCACCTCTCTTGACCCCCATAAAACCAGCTTCTCCCCTCTCTAGTGGCTCGTGGCATGCACAGCCGCTGTGCTGCTTTAAATAGGTGCCACTGTGAATTGGAGACAGATGGAAACGAAGGTTCCCTGCAGAGTGGTTCCCCTACAGCTGTGCTGTGTACCCAGTGCCAGGGAGTGATGACAGCTCAGCAAGGGGGCACCCAGAGACATAGAAGACAGCACCATCTCTGTCTCACTCTCACCCTCACACACACACACACAGTCACACACTTGCAGGCTGTGCAAAGGTGCAAAGAGGAGGGGTGTTAGCTCCAATACAAGCCTCCAGGAATGTGAAAGTAGAGATTTAAGTGAGGAGACAAGCGATAGACTGCTATAACACAACACGTTTCCAATGCTCTATGGCAACCAAACAGACACACTAACACATGCCTAAAGACTTATATATTAAACATTAGCCTGCTGCCCTCCAGCAAATAATAATTAAATGGGAAATTAAGTGAGGTGTACAGTGTTGGCCACTGTAGGAGTCTCCCATTGTGACTATAACCCACTAATATTAGCATTAGTATTTGTAGCATCTCACTCAGCATTTAAAGCCATAGTTCCACATTTTCAAAACTATGCTTCTTATAAATATGCATTCTTGTGGATAGCTAGATGGGATGATTGATACCACTATTATCTGTCTGTTAAATATGAAACTAGATCCAGCCGCTGGCTAGTTTTGCTCAGCATACTTTTTTATGTTTAAAACCAAGCTTCTTGTGGTTCAAGATACATTTCAAAAGAATTATTGAAACAAATGTAACTCCATTATGACACTCCATTGGTCAAATATTGACTCTTCATAAATATGAGAATATATTTATTGTTTAGGTGGAGGTTTGTGGCAGTTTAGTACAAAACTGAGTTTAATGACAAAACTAAAAGGTGGTGAAGTCACACTCCCAAACCCTGTGAAAAAGTGGCAGTTGAAGCAGAAGAACCAAGCTCTTTGACCAAGGTGTGTGTGTGTGTGTGTGTGTGTGTGTGTGTGTGTTTGCCTGAGAGAGCAAAAGAGAGAGCGAGCCCTTCAGAATTTACCTGCAGCTAATTAGCCTTGTCTAGCTGTCTGACATATTGTGTTCAGGGTCATGTATATTTCATGAGAGGAGGCTTCTTGTAAAGGTCATTGTGGAATTTTCAAATGAAGAGACACCTGCTTTATTCATTACATATAATTGTATGAATTATCAACTCTTTGCCTAAGTTTCAACTCTCTCTGGGGGGAAATACAATAGTGGATGGTTTGGAGCCATTTACTCTATTGAACACAATAATTCTTAGCAATTAAAGGATACTGAAGATAACTATTCGTGTAACATTGTTGGAATCATCTAAATGGTTTCTTACCATAATTACTCCTGCTGTTGTTACATTGAAATGTGTGTGTGTGTGTGTGTGTGTGTGCTCACATGTGTATCACTTTGTGCTGAGAGACAGAAACAGGGGGAGAATGGGGTGTAGAAAGTGTCAGGGAGCTCCTGCTCATTAGAGCTGTATTTTACACATAGAGGGGAGTCCAGGGAGTACTTCTGTTTGATCTGCTTTGCATAAACCAATCCAATCTAACCCAGCTTGTGAAGAAAAATCAATTAAATTCTCTGTAATTGGACTGACAGTGCACTCCGAAGTAGAACAGCAATCAATATTAAAGATGAAAAATGAAGCCAAAGGCCATCTCACTCCATTGATTTGCACCGAGAGGAGGAGGTATCTAGATATTATTGCCACATAGGAATATGAGCTATTGAGCTCCATAATGTTGTTATTGTCTCAGTATTGAAATGGATAGGCTGGAAGTGAGCATGGGCTGACACCACCAGTTAAGGTTCACTGATCTGTAAACAGACCTAGGTCAAATAGTATTTGCAAATTCTTTCTATGCTTTGTTTATTCTTCTTGGGAACCATATGGTTGTTGTCTGCGTAGGGTGGATATATGGTAAAACAATGAGATACAACCACAGGATTCTACATTTGCTTTTGGGAAACTCATCTGCAACATTGGATCAATTACTAACTATTTAATAATTGAAAATGTCATTACTACTATTATAGTAGTATACTCATTATCTACTTTATCTGTTGGATGGATTGCCATGACATTTTGTACAGATATCCATGGTCTTGGCATCACCATGTTGTTCACATTTTGTGGTTTTAAGGGACATTTTTCAAAGGCTATTATATGGATCGCCATGAAATTAAGAATTCATTATCACTTTGTTGATCCCTTACGTTTTCATTTAGTAAAATTTTTTATTTGTCCAACACTTTGCTTTATGACCAGCATTTTAGCATTGTCATTGTCAGCATGCTAGCATTTAGGTTAAAACTTTGCTGAGTACAGCCTCACAGCACCTTTCAGCATTGTGGTTTAACAAGCAGCCAACCTGTGGTTTGGGTGTCACTTACTGACCATCCACAGCTAGCTTAGCCCTGGTGACAGCAGGCAGCCCTTCTCCAAGCCCTGTCCTCAAAGTGAAGCTGCAGGGTTTGAACAAAAGCTAGCCAGCTTAGACACAACATGTAAATAAGACAACTTTGGAGTTATTGGAAGGCAACAAACAAGCCTTATAAAATAAAAAAAACACAGTAGTACTGGGTTAAGTAACTGTGGGCTATTATTACTGAATTTCAAAGTGTAATGCCCTACACTATTTGTTTCAGAAATAGTAATCACATTATTGTAAGATTATTGTAAGAATCCAGATTGGATTTCATTAGTGACAATAGTAATTATTTGCTAATTATATTTTATCAATGCCTGTCAGAATCCATATTTTTTGTATAACAGCTAGCTAAAATGTCAGGCCACATATGTATGTACGTATGTATGTGTGTATGCGGATATGTGTGTGTGTGTGTGTGCGTGTGTGTGTGTGTGTGTGTGTACATGTGCTGGCAGGTTAGCAGTTTGTCCTCTTTGAATATGTCTATTAAACACACTTTTCATGTATCTTCTCATGCTTTTTACTTACTTTTTGCCTCACTCTCTTCATTATTCTCTGTCCTCTCTCTCCACTGCTGTACAACAGGACAGGAATGAAGCTCATGTGCTCCATACACTGGCTCCAAAAGCTGGCAGATGGATAGACAGACAGATGTGTACTAATCAGCAGACAGATGGATTGACCAACCATCAAAAGACAGGCAGATGTTCAGGTAGTTAGACAGTGAGATGAAAATACACGTTTGGGTCATGGAGGACCCAAAGCATAAAACATAAACATATCCTATAATATCCCAGAGGGGTGCATGACATGATGTTAATCACTCTGGGGCAAAAGGGTATATATAGAGTAGTCATACTGCATTGAGGTTACATTCAGGTAAACAGAGGAAGGACTATATCAGCTCGTTTCACCTGGTCATTTCATATCTAAAAAAATATAATGTGGAGCAAACATAACTTGAAACATACAATGTAGTGCAGTATAAAATAAAAATATGGTTTGTGGTTTAGATTATACAATGGAATCTGGCAACGCAAGCTTATCACCAAACTCTTGCATTGACACCATCATTTTGTAACACTCGGCTGATCAAAACCTAACCATAATCTGTAACTTCATGTTACTTTTAATTCACCAGATAGTACATAGTGGCACACTGATAGAAACCAAAGGTGTTGTGTTTATGAATGATTGTTTTATTTCTTTTATAGTGTGTGTACTGTGTTTTCTACTACCTTAATATATGTGCAAAAAGTGTTATAAGAGCTCTGTCTCCCTCATGACCTTGTGTGTCTCAGACAAAGTGCCTAGAGAAATCTCAATTGCCTTAATTCACCAGATATTCAGAAAACTGATGGCAAAAGAAGAGGAATAAAACACAGACGCTAGGGACAATCAATAATAACCCGTCGTCCCTGAAGTATTTTGGTTTAGTGTCTGTCTGCGTTTATGTGTTATCAAGATTTAACTAAAACCAACTCTAAACTGTGAGCCATCAGTGTCCCCACATCTCACTTAAGGGAGGCAACACCACAGAAATGAGTCAAGCTCACTGGGATGCAGGTTAGGTGTCGGCAACCGATGGCACTCATGATATGTTGGGTCCTGTAAGGAGCCGTCATAGCTGCAAGGCTTAGTGTTAATTCCCCTAGACTTAACAACAAATGATATCTCGCTCACTACTCCCTGTGCTGTGATCAAAGATGTGAGTTGATACGGATTCAGACCAGGTGGAGCAAACTCAGGTCAAGATGTATCTGCAAAAATTCACACATACAGTAGCTGTGATTGTTTCCACTTCATGGGCATAAAGACACAAAAGTAAAATAACTAGAATTCCTCATGTTTTCTGATCAAGCCAGATTTGAGATGTCTCACAAACACACACAGGCAAAACACACGGTGCAGGTCGGTGCATTTTGTTAGCTAGCCACAGCTAATGTGCAGTTATTGCGGCAAATAAACACAGACACAACAACTTTCATGGTCAAATCTGTGCAAATAAAGTGAGGCGACCATTTGCTTATCATTCAGTCTGAAACACCTTAAAAATGGACTTTCCTCTGAGATTGTGTCAGAGACACTTGAATTTGCATCTCTGTTCTTTAAGACCTTTGTTTAAAAAATAATTATTTGGGGCTGTTATGATATTCATGACCATTAGTGCTGAGAGAGGGAAAGCACCCTCCAATGTCAACAGCCTTACATCCCCACAACCACAACCCACTTCTTCCACCTCTCGCTGTCCTCTCCTGCCTGTGAGCTTATCAGGACCCTGGCAGACACTCTGATCAGGGTTACTAAGCGCTGCCCGTATGTTTGTTTGCTCCTTATCCCACCTCGTGGCTTGGCATGCGGCACAGTGCTCCTAAAGCCCCTCAGTGTACCCTGCATGGAGGAGAGAGATAAAACAAAAATGAAGATTGCAGTCAGAGAAGAGGCAGTCATCACTGGAGGAATCTGAGTGTCCTTCCCTTAGGAGAGGAGAGGAGATGAGAGGTGAGGTGAGCAGAGAAAGGAGAGGAGAGGAGAGAGAGGAGACTGTTGAATGTCACACATAAAAGTTGTATTTTTCTATGTACCTGGTGTACCAGTAACTTGTCTGAAAGCTTTAACTGACTGATTGGCTGACAAAGCCAGTTCCTTTCTGTTTTAGTTGCCTGCAGGTTGTGATGCAGTTGAAAGCTGGTGTACACAGCTGCCTGGTAATAGTAAGGTACGGCAGTTGGAGAGAGAATAACTTGTTTAAGGGAATCATCCCTTTGGGGCTTGCACCACATCTGGTGCCTTTTGGCTGGTAAAATGTTTGTAATATGATTTCTCTTAAAATCGTTATTGCCTGATGTTGTACTTGTTTGTTAAAATGCTTTTCCAAGTTCTTAGTGCTCTAAAACAGGTGTTCTCAAACTGTTGTACGTTACGCAAAGCACTAAGCAGAGCATCCCAAAGATGAACACATTTGTGAGAATAAAAAACGTGATTTAGAATTATTATCATATTATCAATTATCATATATTATATACATACTATTGTTGTCACTGTTAAAGGTATTGATGATAGTGATATTTGTGGCAGAGCACTGAAGTTGTGTTTGCATTATCTGATTGGTATCAGCTCCTTTATTCATACTTCACCATCAGTGGCTCATTCATCCACTGCTCAGCTACAGCTGACTAATAACATCCAATTATATTCACACAGCTGTACATGGCTATTTATAACTTTTTTACTCTGTTTATACCTTCTTGGCAACCCTGTTTGCTGCAGCAGCTCCTGTCACAACCCCAACTTCCTCATTATATCATCAGTTTTTGGTATTTTTAACTCTAAGATGTATGTATGTTTGTTTAAAAACTAAATGCTTTCCTTTTCTACTAAATCTAACTGTCCAGTATAATGTTTTGCTATAAATGAAACCAGTATTAAGGCCTTTACACACTGGTGACAAATAAACCGGCCTGCTAATATTTCTTATGAAGCCCATGTGTGCTACAAAAGTAAACTAACAATGATACTCCACATGTTGTCCTTGAGTTTATTGTCTTTATAATTTCTGTGTCATTTGTGATAATACAGGGTGATAAGAATCACAAACAATCAACAGTGATTGACTGATGCCTTTATTCACTGTGCAACAGCTACTTGGTCGAGACTAGAAACATTTCTTTGTCATGGTTAAACAAAACAAATGTTCACTGCTGGTATAAGATGGGACATGAAGCACAAACTCTGATGTTAATGTCAAACACTTTTAGTAAGTGTTTGAACATGTGAACAAAGTTGCAATTTTTCTGGTGAGTCTCTTACTGAGCATGGTGTCAAGCAATCCATCTCATTATGTATGTAATATCTGTGTAAAAGTACTCACCTAGTGCTTAGCTATCTACTTCTTGGTAGGCAAAGCTGCATCCAGAACTTTATGTCATGGTGAAGGTCAGAGGCAGAAGCAGGACAAAAAGATATACAGTAAGGAGACAAACAGTAAAAAAGACCTAGATAGGCATAGCCAAACAGAGTGAGGGAAACAGAAAAAGAAAGAGATGAGAGACAGCACAGTGCCCGGTGGAGGGAGAGGAGGAGGAGGCAGTGAGTAAATAGTCAGCGGCTCTAATAGGAATATCAAGCCAGTGAAAGGTAAACAGGCTTCTCCAGGCAGATACAAAGGGAATGTGGCGGCTTAGAGAGCGCTGGAGTGCCGGCACGCCACTGTGGCACGGCGATAACGGCCCCAGGCCTGCCTGCATCCCAGAGATAAGGCCGAGCACTGGCATGTGTCGCCCCTGATCCCAATTTCACAGTCAATATTCATCCAGCCCGACAAACAAGCAACATTTAAGATAAAAAATAAATATAGAGTCCTTCTGCTATTACCTCCTGTTTATTAATCTGCACACAGCACCCACTGCCTTTTAAACAGTAGTAAACACCCAGCCGTCCCCACCACACATCCCTCCTCCCTCTGTCAGACCCCTTCTCCCCTCCTTCCAGGCTCTCCACTCCTCCTCCCAATCCCTTTTTCCTCATCTTCCTGCACATCTGGGGATTTGCATGGCTTCGCTTATTCTTCTGCGATTGCCGCCGGCATGTGTGTCTCTGTGTGTCTCTTCATTTGTGTGTGAATCTGTGTGAGTGTGTGTGAGTTGAGCACACCTGTGCATGCATGTGTACATGATATTGTTCCCAGATATCTTTCAAATATGAGCATGCCAGGATGTGCTTTTATAACTACTGTCTTTGATTAAAGAAGTAGATGTGTTTGTGTGAGTGTTTAAAGCATCTTTTAGCATTTGCATGTTAACTTATGGAGTCAGGCCCCAGCTGTAAACTTGAATCCCTCTCCATCCCCTTTTAACATTCTCTTTCCATCACCTGGCAACCACACAGCAAGAAAAAGTCACTTGGTAATCAGTCACAAAATCATAATTTTCTTTAAAGAGGTGTAAGTAAGAAAAACAAGGTCAAAAAGGATTTAAAGAAATTCTTGAAACCAATTGAAATGAGTTGAAGATTAGTGACATTTTCCTTTGGAAATGTCCCCATTCAAAATAAAGTTAAATACTGGATTAAATGTCTCTCAAAGATTGATATTATTTTGAAACGCAGGCCTTAAGCTGCAGCCGACAGGCCAGCTGGGCTATGATTACCATCTGCAACAATCACAGAGAGGAGTAAACCGAGAGCTAAGCAGAGCTACTTGTCCTATATCTTGTGTTATTTATTTTGATGAAGTAAGCACAGAGCACTCTCTTCAATTAGCTTCATTAGTTTTGTGACAGAGTGGTGAGAAAAGGCAACAGAGCGGTGATATATAGCCTTACATAAGCCAGGATTGACACAGGTACATGTTTCTCACTTTACATTACAGTACAGACCATTGTAGTTTTCACAGTCAAAGGTAGGGACATTACATCCAGCATAGCCCGTTATTTGCTTGCAGCTGGACTATAATCATTCTTATCAGTGCTCTTTATTGCTCCCTTACCACCAATCCTCAGCTCCCCTATCATCCTCGCCATTACACCTGACCTGCTTCATCACAGCTCTCTCACTCATCCCCTCCCTTCTTTGTGGCCTTCTCCTGCCCTTCCTTTCTCTCCCTAGTACAGACCTGTCCATGCCTGGCCAGCTGGCCATATCCCTTTAAATCTGGCCTGGGCTGAGCCGCTGTCTCCAGGAGATTACTGCACACTCTCCTAGGCTCCACAGATGGGAGAGACAGGCTGCCAGCTGGCACAGGGACACCCACTATCCCCACTGGAGACTGGCCAACAGGCCTGGCTCTCTGCTCTACACTTTGCCCATTCACACTCTTGATAGCCCTCGACTTTCTGCTCTTACATTCTCTCTCTCTCTCTCTCTCTCTCTCTCTCTCTCTCTCTCTCTCTGCCCCATGCTATTTTCCTCTATTACAGTTTACTTTAAGAAGCAAAACCACCACATTACATATTACATATACTTTAAGTTTATTATAACTTGGATCTTCTTTTTGTAAATTTGACCATTGTTCCTATAGACTAGGAAAACATTATCCTCAGAGTTAATGCTAAGATTTGGGGACAGTGGAAGCACAACAAAGTTATCGTAGGATGATCAGACAGGTGGTAAACAGTTTAGCCAGATCATCAACTCCTGAAATTTCAGTAATTAATTCTCATTGCACAGGGAAATTGTGTGTGTGCACAACTACAATAAGATTAAAACTGAAACATGAAGTTGATGAAGACCTGTGTGACTGTTTCGTAGCATCAGGAAACCAGGGAAACTGACACGCACAGAGAAACTTAGAGAAAATGAACCAACAAAGGAATGGGACCGTTTATTTATAGGGAAGTCACAAACGCGGGAATCAGGGGCAGGTGAGTAATGGGGAGCAGGTGTGGAAAATCAACAAGAGGGCAGGAACTGAACAGAGCAGACAGATAAGAATTTCAAAATAAAACAGGAAACATAGACACATAATGAGATGTAACATTGTTACTGCTAAAAGCAATAAGACTTTCCTCTTTCTTCCAATCACTTTCTCTGTCTCTCCTCTCCTTTTTTTTCTCCTCACAATTTTCTCTCCGACTAACCGACCCCTCCCCCCACACACACACACATATACACATAGACACACACACACACACATAGACACACACTCTTTATCTCTCCAGCCCCTACATTTAGAGCGCAGATGAGAGAAAGGTGGGGACTGAGGGTTATTGAAAGGTGTCACATGTGCAGATGTGATAAGGGTGCCAGGTAGAGATAACGCCTTTCATCACTATGTAACAATGCGCAGACTGTTCTCCTGAGTTAAAACAGTGCACACACACACACATACACACTGACATGTATATAATGTACCAGCATAAGACAAGTTCATTATCCCTGTGTGTGGTGGCTTGATAAGGCCTAGATCTCCTGAAATAGCCATGCTATTGAGCTAAGACCTTTCACTGCCAAATAAAAAAAAAGAACTTGGGATAGAATATATATCATTACTGTCTCTGCTCTGTTCTCTGTCACCTTCCATTATAGGAGAATCAGGCACTTTTGTCCCAGAAGTAATCCGCTATATGTTTTCTGTAGTGAGGACACACTGTTGCGCCACATGCCAAAATGATGCTGATTGTCCCTGCTTACCTGCGCCTCTTGGTGTATTTCCTGAGCTGGCTGAGTTGGCCCTTTGCCACATTTGGCACTTTCCACATGTAGACCAGCCGTGGGAAATGTGTCACGGTAATGTGATGTGAAAACTGCTCATCTATCTTTAGATATGCATGATACATGGTTAAGAGTTTTGATTTACTCTCTTTACACTCACACACAGTAAGTTTAAGTTGAGTTTGGTTTCACAAGGAACCATATAAAACACCGTTACATGTGTAATGTTCGGTGTATTGGCACTTCGTTCTATATATCAGAATGGCCTTAGCTGCAAGCCTGAGAGTAAATGTGCAGAAACTTTTCTCCCCAGCCTTCTGCCGGACCACCTGCTGAGCACTGAGATGATTACAGAGCGAGATTGCTGTGCCAGATTACTGTGACCCCAAGGACCCCTCCAGATGGACACACACACACACACACACACACACACACACTCGCAGAATGACGGAGAGTCAGCAATTAGCTTCACGTCTGACAGTGTAAAAGCTCTCAAGGGTTAGTCGTGAAATGTTAGATGAGGATGCTGGGTATTTAAAAGTTATTTATGGAAAAAGACAGAGAGACCTACACTACACTTCACACACACAAACTTGGCATCTCATTTTAGGATGATATCTTGCAACCATAGCTGGTTGTGTTGATTACATACATTGCATATAGTATATTCTTTCAAATACTCAATCATCTGTCATGGCCACTCGCCATGTGCATGAGCAGAGGGCATTAAGGGCACTAATGCTGGTGGGTCTGTACATAGAGATATGATGTAGACGCTGCATTGACCGCTTCGGAAAATTGCTGCGATAGGTTAATGTGTCTACCATATTGGAAAGGGCAAGACTGGCCTGTAAACAATACATTGGAATGGGGGAGCTGCGTTTTTTTCCAGATAAAAAGCACTATAAAGTTTACATCTGTCAACTAATGGCTTGATTTAATATTTAGGGGTTTATGACCTACGTGGAGTAGAAAAAAAAGTTTTTGTCTCCAGTTACTTGATAGTTAGGCTATAATCGGTAATTGAGTAATTGAATACCAGTACTAGTCCCCTCTCTATCAAAACCAGTCCATCACTGTCAGTGTTTAAGTCTAACATGAAATGCCTGTGCCATAGTTAAAGGGAAACTACGCCGCCTGTCACTGTGGCTGTCCACTGTGTTGATAGTATATTGAGTCACTTGAAGAAATACAAAAAAATTGTATACCGGTTATATAATGTATATTGTGCTCCAAATACTCCACATATTGCAAAAGTCAGTCCTCAGTATAATCTTGATTCGAATATGGACACCTAAGCGGTTAAGACATTTTGACCAATTAAAACAGTGATGGGCTTTTCCATCCGTAAGATCCAAAGGGCAATGCACTGTCTACGTATATATGTCTGTAAGGTAAAGGGAAGGATGAAAAGATGTGTGTGTCTGTGAGTGTAGGAGAGAAGATGTCTGGTAGAAATACATACTTAAAATTGCCTCTGCGCCTGAACATACATGCGTGTAAGTGCATGATTATGAATCAGAAATACTTTATGTAGCTACATCTTTAAAGGATAATTCCAATGTATTGTCAACATTTCTGTCAGTTTTGTGCTTACCAAAGTAACTGGTGAGATCTGTGAATGTACAGAGTCTGACGGGGTAAACATGAGCAGTCAGATGATCTTTCCGGTTTTAAGCATGCCAGCTGTTAAGCTCTTTGTTTGGAGCTACAACTTAAAGTAAGAGCACTTGAAAAATCTGTAACACTTTTTTATTGCACAGGGAAACTACAACAAGTTTCTCCTCCAACCAAGTTTGAATGATCTTTGTCTTCCTTGCCATGACTTCTTCTCCTTGTTTGATAATGCTGCACGGGCCATTTTCAGAGCTTCAGAGATTTTGACTTGTCAAATAGGACAATCACAGGTGTAACTGATAACATTAGCAATGCTTCTGTTCTATTTAAGTGTCCCAATAAGCCATGACAGTGAGCCAGCATGCACAATATTAGGACGTTGAAACGGAAACAGCCAAATGTAACTAGGACCTACCATTTATTTTGTTGTACACCTGCTTTTCCTACTGTGATAAGTCAAAATATCAGCAATTAATGTGGTGAGTACAAATTATTATTACCAATTAAATATCAAGACAAAAACTACAAAAAGAGAGACAAGAGATTTGGGTTTAATTCGACTTATACTCGTTCAATACCATTCATGATAAAACATCTTCATCTCTGTGGCTCTCCTCAGAGTCCTCTGTTTTTTCTCTCCACTATATATAGAATGAACTAATTAACAGAGGTGATACACTGCACACAGCTGCTCTCATCAGCAGGACAATAACAAAACAAAACAACACATATAAATCAACATGCGGCTCCTTACAAGAAAAATGTCACACCGAGGACCAAACGTGTTATCAGAAAAGTCAGTTATTATCTCTTTGGAGGTGTGTAGCTATTTATGGTATAACGAGACATTACCATATCACCATTAAAATGTAGCCACATTCACAACAAAAAAGAAGCTCAGATATTTCAACCAACTATACAATATTTGTGCCAGTGGTACACAGAAACTATGTGCACAAAACAGCAACAGATTCATGTCAAAAGGGCCAAATTGATGTAAAATGAATCAAGGCAGAGGAGGAGAGTAACAGATGAAGAGGGCTATGACAGTGCATCACTTTGCATCACATGTGATGGACTGTCATTACGCTTCACATCCAATTGCGCATCTCTCTTTACCAGACTGTGGACGTCACATGATATCAGTGAAATGGAGAAGTTAACTTGAGGCTCTGTCCCCTTCCCTCCCCTCCATATATGCTCACCACCCCCCGTCTCTCCACCCTCACCCTCACCCTACACACCACCCCCCTCTCTCCTCTCCTCTGCTGCCATGTTTGCAAGAGCGAGGGCTTTGGAGGGTGGCACTCTGATGGCATGAAGCCAGATGGCAGCCACAAGGCAGGCGACGTGGCGCAGAGCAACGAAGGGTGCACACATACACACACACCCATACTCAATCACTCACTCACACTTTCTCTCCTTAATGAACAGCCATGAATTATTCATCACACACACTTGCACACACGCACACACACGCCTCTCGCAGGGCACGTACACAGCTCCTGTCAGCAACAGAAGGCTCTGCAACTTCTCTCTATTTTATTATCATTTCTCTAGGCGTTTTCCTTGGTGAAAGGAATACCAGGTGGTGCTCGACCCCTCAAACTATCAACTCCTCCTCCTCCTTCCTCCCTCCCATTTCCTCCTCCATGCACCTTGTCCCCCACTCTCCCTCTCTGTCTGAGTCCTTGTCATCCTCTTTCAGCCTCCTTTTCAGTTTCTCTCATTGCCTCTTCCCTCTCTCCTGGGCTGGCTTCCCTTATTTCCAGCTAGTCATTGTTAGGGTGCATTACAGGTCTATGCAGAGAAAGAGGTAGGAGAAAAAAAAACCCAGAGAGAGGTAGCTTGGAGGCCAATCTTCCAAGAGGCCTGAGGACAATTCACATGGGGTAATGCCTGCAAGAATTTAGCCCACTTTTTCTGATCCAACCTCAACAGCTCCCAGGGGTGTTGATTCTGTTTAACTATCTATTTAAATAAATTTGAGGAATTCAGGGTTGAAGATGGAGAAGTTTATTGTCATACAAACAAGGTTGCTCAGACATGTACACCACCATAACCACTACTTTATGCAACATATTCAATCTGTCAACATCTCAGTTTATTAATACCAAGCGAGTGGCTTGTAGACATTTGATACCTGATAACATGCCTTGTTTTCTTGCAGAAGGTGAGAAAAAGCGTAAGTGAAAATCCCTTTGTCTACACTGTTTATTGTGCACATTTATTTAGTAAATGTATGCCATATAGATTACATAAAATTGCATTTATACTGATTTCCGTATGAAAATAAACATATAAACCCACGTGAAACTGCCTTGAACCAGGTAATCCATTAGCCCAAAGATACCTTGTTTAATGTAGAAATAATGTGTTGTACAGAAATATGTCGAGTTGTTCAGTATTATTCTGAAGCATATTAGGATAAATTGTAGCCATCCTCCACTGAAATGTCATTCCTTTAAAAAACAAAAACAAAACTGTATTATAGTATTCTTTACGTATAAATTTAACATTTTCTAAAACAGTCTTTTATTATTACATTGTTGAATATGTTTTTCTTACCCTCAATGCTGTCATTGATTTCCATTCATGTCACTGTAAAAATAATCTTGCAAAGACTTAAACCTCCTTGAACCAGGTAAACCAGTAGCTTGAATATACAGTATTTTGTTTTACTTTAGTCAAAAGTGCTCTCCTCTCTTGTCTACCACCGACTTATGGAGACTTCTACCGTGTAATAAAGTGTGAAATGCAATCCTGATTGACATTTCATACCAGAATTGTTGAAACCTACCACTGATCCATCCATGTTATGTCTTGCTCCAAAATGCGGTTTCCATCAGAGCTGTGTTCAGTTACAAAGCTAAAGTCTTGTTCCATGTTGTCTTCATTGCTTTGTTGCTGTTGTTGTTGTCATAAAATATACTAAGATGGTTATATTTTTGTTCAGCTTCTCCTTTTCTCAACATGGGGTGTAGTGGGTACAAAGTGACTGTGACAGATATGACGGATGGATGGATGAAAACTTGCCCTTGCTGTCACAGAGGTTCAAGGTATGAAAGGGAGATGTGAAGGGGAATGGGGGAGGAGCAGAGCTCTCTGGGGAGGCAGAGGCATGAGGAAGTCTGATAAGGTGTACATGGATGAGAGGAATGATGGAGGAAAAAGTAAAGAAGGGAGAGGGGAAGAGAAGGAATGAGCTATAGAGTGACGGGAGGAGAGAGACAGGCTGTGCTGCTGTGGTAAAGGTCACCAGCCTCCCTTGTGAGGTTGAGTGGTATTTGAACCTCACTTTTGTGGTTACAATGTCTATTCAATGACGTGTGTGTGTGTGTGTGTGTAGGTGGATTGTGCACATCTGTGCAAGTGTGGGTATTTGTCTGGCAAGGGGCACAGACCAGAGCTGAGTTTAATTGTCTGTAACAAAGAGTTGACTCCTTTAGGATCTATTGCTGGGCTGAGCATCATTTGGGAGACCACAATAGAACACACACATACAGCACAGCACAAAGGGCTTGTTGCCAGGACTGTGTGCTCATTATTAACACTAAGGGAGGTATAGACTCTGTGAGTTACACACATAGACACACACATACACTGACACAGTCAAGGACAAAATTACAATGGTCGCATGTGGACAGGTAGGAGTGAAAAGGCCAAATGATTCAGCTGAATATTCTTCCAGCTTCTTGGTTGTAAAGATTATCAGATTTTTTTTGTCTTGTGAATAATAAATAGAATATCTTTGGGTTTTTGGACGGCTGGTTAGACAAAACAAGCAATTTGAAGATGACACACTGGGCTTTAAGAAAGTGTGATGGGTATTGTTTTATTTTGTTTTATAGACTGAACGATCAACAGATTCATTGGTTCATCTTGTTTCTTGTGGCTTCTTTCATGCAAACTCATCTGGCATGCATTGATAGATACAAGCAATAAGAAAAATAATCAGTAGTTGCATCCCCCTTAACAGTTTTTATCTCTGATCGTATACACTGAACTCTCTTGGTGACAGTAGGAACATAATCTGATCTGCTTCAATTTTTCTTCTCATTTTTCTCTTCATCGTTCACTCCAGAAAACTTTATACGTGGGTTGTGTTTTATATCATCACCAGGCTGAAGAGGTTATGCTAACCTGACATCAAACTTTGAATATTTTTCATAATACATTTTTAAAAAGAGGGTCCAGAGAGAGAACACAGAGAGCATATTGGCTTAACTTGTCTCTTTTTTCATTTAAACTCATGCTTCTTCCCAGCAAACGAAGGGAGGTGAAGGCGAAGTCTGATGTAATGAACAATAGCCAAGGTGTCAGTAAATATTATGAACGTCTCTGGATGTGGGTTAATATTTAATATAGTTCTTGTCTTAAATTTGAAAAATTGGGTCTAAATGACCAATAGTTACCAGGAGTTACTTCGGAATTGGTCCAGTACCTAACCGAGTAACCGAGAGGTTAAGTTGTTGCAGGAAGATGAAAGGATCTTATTTTTTAACAAAACAGTCTGTCTTTGTAGCGATCTTTTTCATAATGGTGTCATCTATTGGACCAATTCCAAAACCTTTGGTAAGTAAATCTGACCTGAAAATACAGAAATCTGACTATAGAGGTGGAGAACGCCATTGTTCTGTGTGCTTTATTTCTGTGAAAGTAAGTGTGACTAATTTTGAGAGACATGAAGATGGTGGCTTGTGTGTGCATGGATGCGTGTGTGTGTGTGTGTGTGTGTGTGTGTGCGTGTGTGTGTGTGTGTGTGTGTGTGTGTGTGTGTGTGTGTGTGTGTGTGTGTGTGTGTGTG
>JAVQJD010003724.1:5000-19047 GCA_036023655.1 Nannoperca australis
CGTGTCATCCTGAACGCTGTACCTTTTTACCGTTTTAGGAAATGTACGGCAAAATCCTGAACACAGAGAAGTACCAAGATCGCCTGAGAGCCAAGGGCCTCTTCACCCAGGACGCCAAGAAGACGTAAGTGGGACCTGCTTTTCCACGTTTACTGGTACTGCAGGTGCGATCAGCGCGTCATGTGTTGGTGACTCACATGGTCACGTGATGGAAACCTTCAGATAGAGACAGTTTGACACCAAGGATACTTAACAACATTGACTGCACACAGATCCGTCGTCTTCAGCACTCTGGATTGACTGTCTGTCTCCATCAGCTCTCTAGGAACAAGCAGGTGGCTCACGAAGGAGGAACTGGAGGCGTTGCTGGTCGAGACCATGTCCACTCAAGATGTAAGAACCGCGTCGCTCCTCGTCTTTTTCAAATGCGAGACAGCTTAAAGTGTCCGCTTCACAGTGATGATGTGACACGTTGTCTCTTCAGTACGAGCGCTTCATCCAGCTGATGGAGCGCCTCCTGTCCATGCCCTACTGCGCCACGGAGCAGGAGTTCATCCTGCGTTACCGCCGGCAGCTGGAGGCCCAGTCCACCAAGCAAATGGTGCCGCCGCTGGAGAGAGATGAGAGGGGCGTGGCCTTCAGCACTGCCGACGGTAGATACGACACACGTTAGCTTTTCTGGTCACCTCGGTCACGTTCAGGAGCAGTGAGACAACCACATTTGTGTTCCCAGATTTCCACAGTGACTTTTCAGGGCGTGATGGTGTTACATGTGAAAGAAATGATGGCCAGATCTGCAAAAATACACCCAAGGTTTTAACTCGAAATCCAGGCACAAGGAGCGAGCAGTTTATCAATGTTTCCCTGGAGCTTACTTTTTGTCTTACTTAGTGTCCGCCTCTGTTGTGATATCTGATGAAGGTGTGTTTCCTCTCAGGTCGGAGGAAGACGTCTAACTCCTCGGTGGTTCTCCGAGACTGCGGCTCCGGACGCGTCGCCATCAACGGCCAGGACTACCTGCACTACTTCCCCATACTGCAAGACAGGTAGGAGCGTTTCCACTGTGGACAAAGCAACCTGTTCCACGTGGCAGGCTGCTCCGTGCACAGATAGCGCTTTCCTTAAAATGCAAGGCAGGAAGTGTTTTACCCCCTCGCCCACCTCCCTTCAACCAAAAATTCAAAAGCAGCTTTTTCACTCTTCACAGCATCGTCTGGTTTTTTATTTATCTCCTGGTAGTAAGTTAATTACACAGTTGAGTGATTGTGTGTGTGTGAATGTCCGGAGCTGGTGTTGTCACGCAGTGTGAGGACGAGCTGTAATTGGAGCAGAGAGGTGACAATTGACTTTGTCAGCAGCCATAGGCCTTTCAGCCTGAGACGCCATTCAGAACACACACACACACACACACACACACACACACACACACACTTTTGCTGCTGAGTCAGAAGTTGCTCTGTAATATGTGGGGGTGAGATTGTAAAAGAAAGCTTTTCCTCTCTGCTTGTCTGAAAAGTCACCCAACCAGACATTAAATTAGCTAAGCCTCGGCCGTTGATACCGCTATCTGTTAAATAGCACGGAGTCCTCCTGCTCTGCCTATTCAACCACCTTTCATTCTTTCACCTCTTTTTGTTATCTGTTGGTCTCCCCCCCCTCCTCAGAGAGCAGCTGATGTTCCCGCTGCAGTTCCTGGGCATGCTGGGACGCTTCGACCTGGAGTGCACCGTGAGCGGCGGCGGGCGGTCCAGCCAGGCGGGGGCGCTGCGGCTCGCCATCTCCCGAGCCCTGCTGGGCTTCCTGTCGGAGGGAGAGATGGAGACCATGAGACAAGGTGGGTTCCTTTAAAATCACTTCTTACAGATTCTTTTAGAGGAACGCCTTTGTGTGGATTTCATGTTTGTTCTTCTTTAATTTTGCCGTTTTATCTCATTGTTTAACTCTTTTTTTATGATTCCATTTCTTGTTTTTACTTGTTATCTTTAATCCAACGCGATGAGAGCACTTTTCTCTTCATGTGATGTTTGTGTTTCCTTCAAGTGATGCCAGGAAACCGAGCCTCTGACCTTTAGTTACTCTTCATAAGCAGCTGTGTGTCCAATAGCTTTACCTCCATAGTCCCGCCTTCAGTTAATGTAAGAGTGACAGCTTATACACAGACTAATAATATGTACATTCTATTGATTGTAGTTGCTGTTCTGCAGATTTGAACTTGAACACGTGTAGTTAAGGTTTAGTTGAGGCTTATTTCTGTATCAAGATGACAAGAAAGAAGAAATGAAGATGGAGTAGGTAAAACCTCAATAAGAAGACAATGAATAGAACGCTGAAACAAAAGAATATTACATGTATTTATTTCCAGCTGGTCTGCTGACCCCCGACCCCAGAGTGAGGGAGAGGAAGAAGCCTGGCCAGGAGGGAGCACGGAGGAAATTCACCTGGAAGAAACGCTGAGGGGGGCGGGACCTCTGCTGTTAGTGGGCCACTAACAGGCCACGTCACCCGTGCGTCTTCTCACACGCCGCCATGTTTCAACACGCAGCAGACTCAACCAGCTGCAGGGCGCCGCTTCAGCCACCAGATGGCGGTGTGTTTCAAGGAATACATGGAAGTTGAATATGTTTATCAATCTATTAAAGAATAAAACGTTTTTTGTATAAAAATGCCAGCTTTCTTTGTAGTTCTTTTTTACGTTTTATTGTGAGAGCACATACTGGTGTAATGATCCCCACAAGAAGCGGGAGCGAGCCAATGTTCCGTTTTTTAAATCACGCATGATCAATTACTTATGATTTTTTTTTTTACAATTATAATGATCGATTTCATCTCTGTCGCCCAACTAAGAGTTACTTGTCCATCTTTTTGGTCCCCGACCTGCGGATGTGCGTTTCCAAGTCATGTCATAACCAGCTTTGGCCACAAGATGTCGCCAGATGCGCATACACGCTGACCACGTGAACCTCCGCCAATGATCCTGCACAGTGCATTATGATGGTCAGAACAACCAGGGCAGCAGTTGAACGGGTGCTGATTAATAAGTCACGCGTGTGTGGTGGGTGTATCTGAAACAAAGAAACCTGTTGGAAACGACTCCGGGTTCAAAGCAATGAAAAGGTGGAAGTTTGCAGTCGAAACTAGCCCATAATGTGGACTGACAGGTGCTCTGTGTACCTGTAATCGGGCTCGTAGGTTAGGGAGGCGGAGGCTGGGTGTGTGTGGTGGAGGGGTGGAGTCTGGGTGACGGCCCAGACGCGCGTACTAGACGGATTACTACCGCTCCCAGAATCCAGAATCAGTCTGAGGGCGACGGGTGGCCGAACCTGTCCTCCATTTCTCATCCACGGTGGAGGTAGAACAGCATTATTGTCTTCGGGTTCTGGTGCAATGGAGGCAGCGGTACTGAACCTCGCCATGATGACGGAGGTGGACTGCAACAGCAACACCCTGAACGCCGAGCTGGAGGTGAAGAAGCTGCAGGAGCTGGTCCGGAAACTGGAGCGGCAGAACGAGCAGCTGCGGACCCGGGCGAGCGGCTGCTCAGGCGGGCATGTGCTGCCTCCGTCCCCGGCGTTCGTGCTCAGCACTGTGGGGGGATACTGCCTCCCCAGCCCGCTGCCCACCCTGCTCTGTCAGTCGTCCTTGGGGTCTTTCACGCCCCCGGAGGATCCTTTCGACTATTTCCTAGCGCACACAGGCGGGGATGGAGCGGCTCCTGCGGGGGAGGCGGAGGACGGATCCGAGCCGTCGGTTCTGGATGAGCTGGAACTTCTGGACTTGAATTCTCTGTCCTGCTCCGACGAGTGTGATGAAACATGGTAACAGCTCATTTCCAACCATTTGTTGCTTGGTTGCGGTAGCGTTAGGTCGGCATGCATACATGGTCCTCCACCTACACGGGATGGTACCTTTGTTCCTGGATGTAAGCTGTGTGTCCAGCATGTCCAGCCTGCGGCAACACAAACACAGCCTCACACCTGGGAAGTGAATTAGGCCACTTGTTATCAGGCCTGTCATCAGGGCCGGTCTCCCTGTGTGCAGGAGGCGGATTCATATCAAAGGGCTATTTGCTCTACCCATAGTTCCATACAAAGGAATCAACCCCTAAATCCAAACAGTGTTTGTGCCATGCTTTAGCCATTAGCTTTAAAAACATAATTTCCAGCAGATAGTGTGACTGTTTTGCTTACATGTCTTAAAGAACTTGATCCTGATCTGAATCTTTCACAGCAGCTTCATTAGTAGTTAACTGATTTAGATTTTTCAGTTATTCACTAAGTTGGTTATTAAAAGTCTTCAAATTGCTTCTGTTTTAGTCAAAAAACATGTAGAAATTGAGAAATATTGAATGAACTGATTAACTTAGTAATCTTCTGTCAATAGACTAGTCAATGAATGCACTACTCACGTCAAACATTGCTGTAACATACAGTAGTAACATGGATGTGTATGTTCTGAGATGTTGCTGGTATTACACACCATGCTAAATATCAAGCAGTCGAAAACTGCAGCGCTGCAAGAAACTCCTGAGGGTAGTTGTGGAAACTGTTTCTAATATTTTGTCCACTCTATTTATATCAGTGAGGGTATGCCACGTGGTAGAAAGACAGGAGATCAAAGTGAACCACTGATTCTGCACTGCAGCGCATTGAGATTCAACTTTTATTTGGTGACATGTCCCCTGCTTGTGTCTAGGAATAGAAGCTGAGGTGTGTGTGTGTGTGTGTGTGTCCTTCAGGTCAGACCCTCACCTGATGTCAGTGAAGGTTTTAATCTATAATTCAGCTCCCTCCATGTTGCCCGCAGAGCACAATCTAGGAGAAGTCGTTCAAGCCTGTCAGAATAATCTGATCCACTCCATTTGAACAGAGCAGCTCCTCTTCCTCGCCTCTGAAAAGCTTAGCTTCACCTAAAGCCCGGGGGAGAGATTTTACTGACTCAGGAGGAGATGAGTTGGTGGCACAAAGGAAAGATGGAGCCTGAGTCGTGACTGCATGGAGAAATAGTCCCAACAGGGCAGTTTTAAAATCCTGTACATGTCTGTACAGCGAAAAAGAACAATGGCACCTGTTACTTTGGCGATTGTTCCATCTTCAATTTACCATCTCTGATTGTGTTTCTATGGAAAGAGCAAAAGGTTTTAGCCATGCTAGCAGCAGAGATTCATAAACCAACTCCATTTTCATAATTCACTGATTATTTTTACTGAAGCAAATACTTCTTTGGTTCCAGCTCCCCCAATGTGAGGATTTGCTGCTTTCCTCCAATTTATATCATTGTATCTTTGGGTTTAGGACTGTTGGTTGGGCAAAACATTACCTTGGGCACTGGGAAACAAGTATGGACATTTTCTTCAGCATGTGCTACTAAATAAAGTCTCAGCATTTCCATCTGTGTTTCTGTAGGTTGTATTCGTCATTAAAAGCCAGCGAGTGCGCAGAGGACTCCCTCACAGCGCTGCAGTGGTGCCGGCAGGTCCTGGACTGTTCCAAATCAGAGGTGGAGGCCGCCAGGCGGTCGCTGTCCCTTCGACTGGAGCAAGGTACGAGACGACAGGTTGCAAGTGTGAGTGGAAAGAAAATGACTCTGGTTGGCCCCGGGGGGGGGGCTGTTGTACAGTAACAGTGCACACAAGAGACATCCAGACTACTCTCACATAGGGTGTTAAATTAAAAGGCTTTTTTTCAGATAATCCAATGGGTACTAATGAAAAGCGACTTTCCAGAGAGATACTTCACAATAAGCAGGAAGAAGTTGGATAACCTTAATCACCACACTGTGACTAATGGGGCTCAGCAGGACGCTAGACCTTACAGACTATAATCTGACCATGCCTCGTAGCATTAAGCAGATCAGGCCCGGGTCACCTGACTTGCATCTCTGCCATGATTAGAGGCATTACTTAATTATATCATGCACCACTGGGGAAGCGGAAGTAGCAGCAATACTGAAAAACAAGGAAATGCATTTGTGGAAGTGAAGCAGGAAAGCAGCTGCTGAGCTTCCTTTTATATATATATATATATATATATATATATATATATATATA
Organism: Nannoperca australis; assembly: GCA_036023655.1. Lineage (NCBI taxonomy): Eukaryota > Metazoa > Chordata > Actinopteri > Centrarchiformes > Percichthyidae > Nannoperca > Nannoperca australis. The sequence goes on from JAVQJD010003724.1 coordinate 11,047, forward strand.
TATCAGCTGTTACTAAATGTCTGAAAAATCAACCAATGTAAAACCTGTGACTCTTGGTTTGTTTTCAGTGTTGTCATGGCTACCTCGTGTGCCTGAACCGACTTTTTAAAATGAACTATAACTAACTTGAGCTTATATCTTGAGCTTATGGATAGTTGACCTGGAAAACTCTGTGTGTGTGTGTGTGTGTGTGTGTGTGTGTTTCACAGCCTCAGCTTAACACCCTGAAGTCTTTCATGAGAGGAGATGGCGCTCGACTCACTTGTGCGTTTGTCATTATGTGCAGAACTTTCAGAAGTACATTGTTGCTGCACTGCTCTTCTGCTTCAGTCAGTGGCCAGTTCATGAAAAGTCCTACAGTTGCTTTTTTTTTGTCTGGTGTGGTGAAGGCTCCGCCCACTCCCACCAGAAGGTTTCTTTAAAAAAACACATTTAGTTTAATGCCTGATAAAGATCTATAATCAAAATGTTGCTTTTAGAAGAGCTACTGTACAGATTTGATCTGTTGACTGTGAAGTGCAAAGGTGCAACACTTTATACAACATCTATGCTGGTTGAGCTTTGTAGGCGACCTGCGACCTCTCTCGGTCCTCTGAAGTTGCACCAGCTGTGCAGCTTGTTGCATCAGCGGTGGTGAACCAGCCCTCTGCAGTGCTGACGGCCCTCTGTTGGAGCCCGTGCATCGCTGTAAGAGGAATCCTCCCACCAGCTCGGGCCCTGCTATCTCTCTCCGCCTGAGGTTGAGTACGGCGAGGTGGAGAGCTGTTGCTATGGAAACCATTGACATGAAAGGAATGCATGGCTAAGTGGCTTATATTCAAATTGACAGGTGACAGGGAGAAATCCTCTTCCTGTATCTTCTGGAGGATGTAGGCTTCAGAGCGTGTGCGTGCGCGTGCGCGTGCGCGTGCGCGTGCGTGTGCGTGTGCGTGTGCGTGTGCGTGTGCGTGTGTGTGTGTGTGTGTGATGCTCTGCACCAGGTACAGCTGCAGTGTATAAGAGGCTCTGTTGCGTTGAATACTGCTTTGTTGGAGCTGTTGAATAGAGCTGTTAGTGACAGTCACAGTGCTGCTGGTGAGGTAAGCGCTGCACAGTGCTGCCCTCTCTCCAGACGTGTGTGTGTGTGTGTCTGCACTTGCATTATTTTTGTTGGAGCCAGTTTGGGAGCTTTGAGGTGAATTCCGACAGGGCTTGTTACTCAGCTGCCCCTGATAGCATGACTTTTAAAACGTGTCATTTAGTAGCTGAAGAAAATCTACATGTTCTGTGTGAGAGTCTAAACCGTAAATATCTGCTTTTCTAAATAGAATGCACCCCACTCCAGATATTAGGGTCCATTATCAAAGGCATTGAGGCTTTCCTGTGCCTTTCTTTTTTTTATTTAAATTGTTAACTTCTTTCCTTTTTCCATCTTTTTTTAAAGTGTTGTTGTTTAATACTGACAAATAATTCCCATTCACCTTAAAATCCTCACCTTGAAGAACATTACACAAGTTGAACACACACACATAATGTATGTTCTCACCTCTCCTCCTGCAAACCCACTCCCTCCCCAGTCTCCAGGTGGCGTAGCTCCCTGTCCAGCTCCTCCTCCTCCCCCGCCCCCCCTCTGAGTCGAGTGGCCGGGGTCTCACCCATCAGTTCTTCCCCTCCAGCCAAACCCTGCTCCACCCCTCAGTCGTGTGAAAGACATGGTAACCGCACAACATACATGCTTCCAATGCCGTCATTTACACTGTATGTTTAACTTGCGATGTTTGAGTCTTTCACTCTCCTCCCTCAGCTCCACCCCTCTCCACCCCGCTCCACCCGGTCCTCCACCGGACGCTGAGCCCTGTAGGGACGGAGCTCTCCCCTGTAGCGGAGAGGACTCCCACGTTTTTCCCTCACAGCCGCAGTAAGACTCCATGCTGCTTCTTTATTTAGTCCTGCTTTTCATATAACACGTCTCACCTCCTGCGTTTCTCACCCAACAGGCAGGAGAACATAAAACTGAATACTCTCTGCTTCTAGTAATCAAGAGTGTCCGCGTGCAGGTGGAGACGCTCGGTGTAGAACTGGGTCAGCCACGAGCTTTTTAGATCTTATTTCAACCGTCTGCTCATGGAAGTTGTGACAGTTCAGAGAATATATTTTCACTGCAGCTTCAAGCTGCATTTCAGTTGCAGAAGTACAAGGATGTCGCAGCATTATGTGCATTATTCGTGATGGAAAAAAATATAGTTCCAGACACATCAGAGGGCAATGCTGCAGGGAACAAGAGAGGCCACACTGGAGGACTGTTCAGAACTGCCCTAGGGTCAGTTCCATGACGGGGCTGATTCTTTGTAGTCATGCTACATGTTGTTCTAAATATAAATCTATGTTCTATCTGCCTCATTTGTGTGACACCAATATGATGCTATGTTATTCAGAGCCGTAGCCAGGATCTTAGAACCCACACCAACCAAACAAACAGTTATTCATATAACTGGAAAGGTTCTCTCTGTATATTATTGCTGAGACTTTGTTACGCTACCAGGTTTACATTATATTAAGCCTTACTGGTGCTTAATAGAGTGCTAATTGTCAGAGCCAAGTATCTGCCTCCATTAGCTGGGATCCTCCATCGTTATGTAGGAGACTCGAGGGCGCTCTTCTCATTACTCAGTTACCAAAACTGTAACTGTCTCTTTTGTTTTAACACCGTGTCACGATTGAGCTGGTCTTATTTTCTTAAGACTAGTTTGATTTGTGTTTTAAGGTCGCAGCCTCCGGTGCTCAGCCCTCAGCCCTCAGTCATCCATGGACAGTGACCTCGGGCATTCAGAGGTGGAGGACGACTCCATCGCTCTGGGATACAAACTGCAAGACCTCACCGACGTCCAGGTTATGGCCCGACTGCAGGAGGAGAGTAAGTGACTCAGACACACAGCGGCTCTGCCCACTGAGATTCAGCATGCGTATTTCTGTCCCCAGAACAGCTCTTGCTCTGAGAAATAGTGTATAATTAAAGTCCCACTGCACGCCGGCTGTGTTGTTCCTTATTTTAGGTCAGGTGTTCCCAAACTGGGGAGCCGGAGACATAACAGCAGAGGCACAAAATATAGAGGGAAAGTAGGGTTAAACATTCAATCATTTGGACTCGCACACAAGTGTAACTACTGACATTAACTGCTGCACATTACAATAATTGTTGATAGTTTTTCCTGCTATCGAGTCAAAATGTGTGAAAAAGGTGCATAAATCTGTTTATCGACAAGTTCCAACATATTTACATGTAAAAACTAGAACGTTCACACCAGAACGTGAGAGATTTGTGAAGTTGTAGTTGTTTCTGTGTCGTTGTGCCAACTCACTTCTTCTGACGTCCGTCTGTCTCTGTTTGTCCCCTCTAATATTTTAACTTATGGCACCAGATCTCAGAGCTCATCGCTACTTCAGCTTCATTAACCCCAGGAGGTGCGTGTGTGTGTGTGTGTGCGTGCGTGCGCGCGCATGTGTGTGTGTCACGCTGGTCCTCATATCTCGCTCCCCCAGGTCTAAGACAGGACTACGCCAGCACGTCGTCCGTCCTGGCCAACCGCCGCAGCCAGAGCTTCACCTTCCAGCTCAGTCAGCTCAGCGCCGGCCCCGACCTGGAGGAGGAAGACGAGGAGGAGGACGACGAAGACTACGGCCTCCTGCCCCCGCCGCAGCCACGCCTCACCCGCCTGCCGCACTCTCACACCTTCTCCAGCATTCGAGACTGGCGAAGAAGCACAAGTTCCCTGTGCACCCCTCCTTCCACCCCCTCAACTCCCCCGTATCTTTCCGCTGGGTTCGCCTTTCAGCCTCAGCCCCAGGGACTGGGACTGGGACTGGGACTTGGACTGGGACTGGGACTGGGCAGCCCGTGCGCAGTCGAGCAGCAGGGCTTCAGACCAGGATCAGGTGAGAAAATATACTTTCCACATTGTGCAGATTCCGTTGCATAAATACTTTCACATTAACAGCAGATCAAATGTGAAAAGCACAGCACGTCTTCTCATTTCTACAGAGCATTTCAGAGTCTCTTACCGCTCTTATTAAAGTTTTTTACCATGTTGTTATATATCCACTATGTGCACCAAATGTCAGACAACCAATGTTAGCCAACCAATGGTGTAGCATTTAGCAGCAGAAGCTCAAAGGAGACAACTCCAAATGAGTATACACCAAAATACACCATATGAGACTTTGGCATCAATGTCTGAAGTTAACAAAGTGTAGAAAATTAAAACTAAAAAGTAGAAAATGTAAAATGAAGATTAACATTAAGGAATGACAGCCGTTTTCAGCCTTTACCTTTAAAGGTTGGATGTTTTGACTGCTCCTTAATTAAAAGTGGTATCTTATGACACTAGCATACAGAAAGTAGAATATCATACATTCAACTGTACGTTTACCTTGTTTTTAGAGCTTGGTCTGCTGCCCCAAAGTGGCCAAAAACCATGGATCATACCCTCCCTAATGCAACTGTCCATAGCTAATGCTAATGATCCATACAGAATGCATATGTCTCAGGAGAGTGTACAAACCTTTGACCTTGGTAGCTTTGGAATACACCACAGTGATTGCTGCCAGTAGTACTAATCACTGATCTCTTTTTTTATGTGTCTTGTACGTGGAATATTGATTTGTGTATATATATGTGAATGCTGTTGGGCGTATTGTTTTGGGGAAACTTCATCATGGCGTCCAGCCGAATATGAGAGTAAGTCGACATTGTTTCCCACTCGAGTCAAATATTTCTAACCTCATAAAAATAGAGAATTTGTTGAACATTAATCCAACGTTTTGTGTTATTTAAATGCCAATAGTTAATTACTTGTAAATGTGTATTTTAAGATGTGTGTCATACGTCAGTCATGCTCAGACTGACCCACTCTGATGTCCTAACCACTTAATAATAACTTTGTCTAAGCCTCTTGTACAACCACTCTTAAAGCTCTCAGACTGCCGTGTGTTTCCGTCCTAAGAGAGAGTTTGATGGGATTAGAAACTGTTGCACGGATCACAGACAGCTTTATGTGCCATTTTAAGGGATGGAGTCGTAATAAAAAGAACAGGCCAAACCAAAAGCACTATACAGTGTTCTATCAAATATTTACATTTGTACCAGAAAGTAATCTTTTCACTTCATTGTTTTACATGTGTGGGTGTATCTGTCTGTCTCTGCCAGATAAGCTGCGGAGGAGCATGCCTAACCTTGTCAGAGCTCCCAGCATGCCTAGTGTGCCCATTCCAACCAATCCTAGCGCTTCCCCTTCTTTGCTTCGTAACAGCCAGAGTTTTGATTCGTCCAGTGGGCTGGCTCGACTGCAGTCCTCCAGTAAGACCTTGTCTTGTTTCAAGTGTTTTGTTTAGTTTATTATGATGATATTTAAGGATTAGTTCACTAATGTGTGAATTATATGCATGTACGTCTGTTATCCCTACCCGCCTTCAGTCCCCTCCCCAGGCCAGTTGCAGAACAGGGTCCAGAGTGTCGGGAACTTTGCCTCATTGTCACGGCAACCGCTGAAGGCCACCGCCTATGTCAGTCCCACCATCAAGGGCTCTGCCTCAATGCCGACCTCCACCAGCCTCCAGTCTCTGAACAGCAGCAGCGGGGGTAACAGCGGGATCCCTCTGCTCAGTAAACCAGCGGGTGGAGGGGGGATGCCCACCCCAATCACTCCCCGCAGCAGCTTGCCACGCCCCGCCTCCTTTGTTGGCACCACAAGCTCCACCCCCCGCAGCAAGGTGGCCCAGCCTGCCCGAAGGTAAACCTCCGTTTATTTTTTTATTCCCTTAAAAACTTTGCTACTTAAATCTAAAGGATTTGATTCAGCAGTCAGAATCGCTCCTTATCCTGTGAAATATCTCCACATCTACTAGAGGACAACTAAAGGATGGATTGCCAGGAAATGTGGTAACTGTTCATGCACCATCACCAGGTCGAACTTACAAAACTGACCCATCAACCAATGTTTGCATGCTAACATGCTAAACCAAGCTGCTGACAGTAGTACATATTATACCTGTTAGCGTTGTCATGGCCATGCAGGTGTTGAGTTTAAGCTCAGTAGTCAAAGGAGTTCAAATAAAATTAAGAACTGCCAATTAATGTTCCATATTCATTTGCTTTCACAAAATGGATTTCTTATTTTTTTTGTATTTCACTGAATGAATAGGCTTAGAAATAACACCTTATCTGTCTTATCAGCTGCTTTTACATGTGGCCATTCTCTTATTGCTTTCCTCAGTTTACTGACGCCTCCAAAGAGCTTGTCCACCCTCAGTGCCCTTCGTGACAGCACCTGGAGAGACGGCTGCTACTGATGAACGGATCAACTGGTGCAGTAGTGCGGTGGCACCCCGCTGGCTGGGGTAACTCGCTACACCTCAACAAAAAATATTTTCCTTGGTGACATTTCAATGGGTTTGACCAAAAAGCAACTGTTTTTGTAACTTAAATCTGAGATCCTGCATAGAATAGTTTAATGTCATCCTAAAGGACCACAAGTGAACTGATCTCTCATGTCATCCATTCAATTCTATGCAGAATTTCTTCGGGAAGGCGGGTTGTTGGTCTGTGCCAAGTGGGAGTTGTTCCCTGTTGCTCTTGTGCAATAAGCCTGACTGTAGTGTACCAGTAATACTAACCTGCTAAAGAGGGCTGCCAGTTTTTATGAAATGAGTCTCACAATACTGTATTTATTTATATATTTATTTTGAATAAAATGTTTGACTAATCAGGTGTTTTCCCTATGGCTACAAGCGCCAATGATGCTGCTAAAATGTAATCAGTCCCTGTAAGTTTGGGCACATTTGGTCTCATTTTTACAAGCAAGACATTAAAGTATGTATTTGTGTACAAAGCTAACTATTAAGTGTGCATTATATATGCAATATTATTGAATTTTAAATGTGAATCTTGACCAAAAGGAAAATGTCTGAATGTGTTTACAAAATTGTCTCACCATGGTCACAAACCTTTGTGCATATTAACACTTTATAATTGTTAACGACCTATAAGGGATCTGTTCTTGTTGCACTTTGTATAAACCTCTGAACTCACTGATATTTTTATGTTCTGTTTACTAATGTTTGCACTTATTTTACATGTGGTCTTCTGGATTCAGGGGGAAACAGTTCATTCGGTGTTTTGGGGAGATTTCACGTAATGTAGCACCCTTTGTTTGTAATAATTGACTTGTGTTTTTAAATGACGTTACCATGGCACATTTCACAAACTCCTGACACGTTTGTTACTGTGATGGACTGAATAAGTGAAACATTTTAATAAAACACAGTTTTAGTGATACTACTCTTCTTTAATAATACAATAACAATGCTCCGGCATGAAATATTGACCGACTTGTTGTGTTTATTCAGCTGAAGAGAAAAATGTGAAGGTACCAGGAAAGATTTGTTCCGCCTTGTCTTGCTGAGCTGATCCTGTTTTTATTTATAACCAGAACTTATTTCCCCTTTCCCCACAATGATATGCCCAGTTGCCCAACTCAACTGACTGATAAGTGACTGAATTCTAGCTGTTGATAATGGGAGTGTGCACTGACACCCCCCAGTGGAAGAAACACAGCCCGCTTCCTGACTCACTTCCAGAAGCCTTGAAACTTGAGCGGATAACTTGCGCTCGTCTTTGTGAACCAGCTTCATGGAGACGTGCGGAGGAACACGGAAAGAGACTGGAGGACGACGACACTTTGACTCTTTCTTTTGGGTGTTGCACTTCAAAACTCAACGGGCCTCATAAGGATCGAACACCCGATCTCAAAAGCACTGAGCAGTTCTCCAGCATACTGAGCTATTGGATCAGGTGGTTGTGTGTGGTTTCTTCATGGTCTTTTAGGTGCTTGCCCTCAAAGCTCAACACTCTTTCAATTCAATTCAATTTTATTTATATAGCGCCATATCATAACAAAGTTATCTCAGGGCACTCAATCACATGGAGCCGGTCGAGACCAACTTCCACACACACAAAGACCCAACGTT
>JAVQJD010003771.1:0-18478 GCA_036023655.1 Nannoperca australis
AAAACAACAGGACGTCTCATCAGACTTGTAAGGGCTGGTAATGAATCGCAAGTGCTATAAGCAGGTACATCGCTGCCAATGGCAGAATCAGAAGAGCATTAGATCAAGGAACCAATGATCTCAGTACATTATCAAATACAATACATTCAAACTAGCAATACCATCAGACTAGCAATATCATTTCACTATGATATTTTAGAATATGCTATGTGTTAAGTGGTGCAGAAACATGTATCAGTGAATATATTAGCAGTGCTGCCTGTGTAATACAGATTTAAAGTAGCCATGGTGAAGCTAGGCCATTCAGACTTGTCTTACACCTTTTCGTTAAAGAGTAAGATCTTTGTTCAAACAGAAACGTCGTCATCTTGCAACAACTCACCTCTTGCGAGATTTACTTCCGTTTTTGGTTGAACACAAAGGATCTTACAGTAACGAAACGTTCTGTCTCTGCAGACATTATGTTGTCAGACACTTTAAATAACAATTTGAGCCTGTCGGTGGCAAACACAAGCACTTTTAGTTGATGGACTTGAAGGGCGCAATTGCCTGCAGGGATTACGTTGCATCCACTGCTAGCTGTTTGCAGCTGGACCGATTCCAAAACTTTAAATATTAAATAGTCATTTAGACTAAAAAATAGAGCCAGGGGTGCTTTGAGCTAAGGTACATATGTTATATGTCCATATATATATATATGCCACATTTCATCCACAGACCACTCACTGTCCATTCCCATGAAAACCTTGTTTTCTTACCAGTATCACAGTTCTCATCTTTAATAAACTTCTAGTGTGTTTGGTTTGACACTCTTAATCTGGTAACAGGTGAACACCATCTACAGGGATGCTTTTTATTGCTCCTGATGTCGCTTGGCTGAGCAGGAGTTGCGAGTAGTTTTATGCTCATAATGCACGAGTCACCTATTGCACCGTACCTTGATTATCCTCCGTGTGCGTTAATGAGGTTACCCTCCAGGTGTTTGCTCAGTGCTCAAATGTGCTGCACTTGCCCTCGGCAGGAGAGTAATTATGTTAACCGGTATGAGTGACGATCCAAAGTTGAACGCACACCATGTATGTAATTACATGGACCTTCAGGTTGCTTGTGTTTGTATGTTGTGGAAGAGGCAGATAATTAAATCCATTAAGATGCTCAGTGACTCAGCACCTGTGTTCAGCAGCACTGAGCATGTGCAGTCTGCAGACAGCAAACCCTGAGAGATGCAGAGCGATGGAAGTTACTTTCGACATTGCTCATACAAGTGACAAACAAATTAAATATGGATTATAAGCATTTCTTTATGGTTAATGATTTCTTCCTCATTAAGTTGATCAGTTGACACTGAACAGGAGAACCTAATCACACCCTGGCAAATAATCCTGAGCTGTAGAAGCAGGAGATTTCTACTGATCCTCTCTGCATTTCAATGTTTGACTACAGCCAGTAAGCAAAACCACTTGGAATAATGAAAAGCTTTATTCATATACCTGAAACAAGAAAAGACTCATTTAAAATCTCAATTCATTAGGCAATAGTCAATAATACAATCAAATAAACAGACCACTTAGAGGATACTTGAGGGGTATAATTATACTTTCATTAGCTCAAAAGGCCTTTGTATTTCACCAACATGTTGGAACACAGCCAGTACTATGTTCCATGAGGCTGCCTTGTTGAGGCACTGAGAGCTTTCATGATGCTACTGATCGTGTAATCTCAGGGAACACAGTGCTGATTCTCAGGGCTGCGAGGAACACCACAACAAAACCAAAGTGTTACAATTTAAAATGGATCAAACTGTCTGCATGTCTTCTACCAACAGCCGAGGAGCATCCACAACAACAACAACAACAACAACTAGGCAGCTGTATTTCTATAGCTCACTTCAAACACAGAGGCAATTCTAAAACATTAGAAAGACATCATAACTAATTGTAAAATAAAGAAATTACATTTTAAAATGAAAAAGATAAATAAAATGACAGAAAATACAGGTACAGTAAAGAGAACAGTGCAACAAAGAAATAAAAGTGTAATAGAGAAACCAGTTATGCAAATGCAAAACAGAACCGCCGAGTTTTTAACAGTTTTGAAGGTGGATAAAGTCGGGGCACATTTAAGATATAAGGTAAGAGGAAGTTGCTTCCATCTGTGTGCAGCGTCGCAGCTGAAAGCAGCTTCCCCCTGTTTGGTTCTGACTTGAGGTTCAACCAGCTGACTGCTCCTAAAGATCTCATTTAAATGAAGGAAATTCAATTGCACCCAGATGTTTACTTGTTCTTGACAGAGTGAGTCTAAGGGGCCGTAGTCACACACAGGGGACACTTAAGCAAGAGAAAGTTTTTACATGAAAACAATCATTTGAAAAACGAACAGACGTAACGCTCAGAAATAATCAGTAAAATCAGAGCATACAGGTCGTGTACGTGTGTGTGTTGTGATGGGAAATGAAGGTGTGTAAATCAGTAATCAGAAATGGTCACTTGGTTGATTGCTGTTAAAGTAATAAGAACAAAATAATCAACTAAACAGAATCAACAATTACCACAGAGCCGTGCTGATTTGAAGTGTAATGTTTATTCTTAATGTTTGTGCTGTTACTGCTCAGAACAGGAGGGGCATTAAAAAAATTCATTTCAGGGGACAATGTTCTTTATCCTACAGAAGATACTGTATACACTGATTGTATCTAAAACGAGCCGGCTCAGTTCGTAGCAGAATAATGCACTAGCAGCTAATATTAACATAACATGTAAATGCTGGTGTGAGGTCAGAACTTCAGAGATCCGTGCTGACAATAAACTGGCGTCTGTTGTGTTAATGCTAATAAGCAATAATGCTTTGAAACCAGTAATGCTTCCGCTCTCAGCACGTTTTAGAATGGATTTTAAGATTTTACTGATAACTTTTAAGGCCCTTATGGCCCCTCTGACCTCTTTGTAACGTACTTTGTGATAAAAGGGCAGAGCTCTTTTGTCTGTTCCAGAGGCCTGGCTGAACATAAAGCAGACAGAGCTTTAGTTTGCAGTCAGGACCCAGAGGATCTGGGACGATCTTCCCAAAAAGGCAGTTCGGTAAAATCAGTGACCTCCTCCAGGTCCCTTCAAACTGTTTTATCGGAGAGCCTTCCCTGATTTTATTAGAATTTAAATATTTCTTTGAACCTGAACTTTTATTTCCTTTCAAATGTTTTTATTTTGTATTGGTATCCATTTTCTTGATTTTATGACTTGATTGTTTTATTTTGCCATCTCTGTGAAGCACTTTGTGACGTGAAAAGTGCACTAAAAATAAAGATGATTATTATATTAAAATTACAGTAAGCAGCTGTTCAGACCTGCGTGGACCGGTGAGACAATGAAATTAAATCCAGGAAATCCAGTATAAGTAACAGATTAATGCTTCTATAAAAAGGTTCATCAGGCGCCCAAACACTGAACAGCGGTTTGGTAACCTGCCCGAGTTCTCAAAGTGTTATACTTTGAGAACTCGGGCAGGTTACCACAGCAGCAACTCGATTGAACAGAGTTTGTAAAATAATCCACCAGGAATGTGCGCTGCCATGTATTTGAACGGCAGCAGTTATTGAGATGATGTTGGGTTGCGTTGTGGCAAAATCTGAGCACGGTTCAACATCCCCCCCGTCCTCTGTATTAGACATTCAGATGACTGAGGACCCAATGTCAGAATCAAGAAGAGAAGAACATGAAGTGACACAATGTGCATACTTGTGTAGGTGGGATATAATAGTCACAGCTGGTATTTAAAACAAATGTACTGCTAAAATGTTATTGCTTTTCAAGAAATTTGTTCGATGGGCAGCATTTTACTCACATTGTGCATCATGTCTTCCTGTTCCATGAAATGAGTACCGTCATAGAAGTCAGTTACTAGAATTTCAAATGATACTGAGTTTATGTTTGTGATCTCTGACAAATCAGTGCAGTGCTGTCCTAGGTGCACACACAGGAAATGGACCAACTCTAAATCATGTTTCCCAAAGCAGAAAGATGACAGGAAGAATAATGTTTGTTTCAAGTCTGAAAAAGACGTACTGAGAAACTACACAGAATAACGTTGATACATTACATTATGAACAGAGTGCATTTGTTTTCATGGCATCCTTTCAGGACAAAAAATGAGTCTGGGACTCGAGGACTGTCTGGCTTGTCCACTCAGGGGGGGGGGTTGTGGGTAAAGGAAACATGTCCGGTGTATATGTACTGTGTGTGTGTGTGTGTGTGTATATATATATATATATGTTTGCAATATAATATAATAATAACATAAGCAGCCATTTACAAATGAAACATTCTGCTTTATTGGAGCATGTGGATCCTGAATGCTCACTCTCTGCCTCTCTCTCTCTCCCCCTCCCTCCCCCCACAAACACTATCACATTATTTTCTGTCTTATCTTTTAATAAAGACAGAGCTCCAAAACAATTGTGGAGAGCACAGGGGAAGAACACATGACACAAGGCTGTGATAAGACATTGTTCTGTGTCAGTATTAAGCATTCTTCTTATTCAGAGTACGAAGGCCAGGCTCACTGAGCTGGACAAACACAGAATTTAAAGTCATTTCAACAATCATTTGTTTGAAACTAAACACAAAAGCAGCGTAATAAATGAATCTGTGGTGGTTGCAGTGTTGACTGTGTGTGTAGACAAAACAAAACCAAAACCAATAAAAGATGGATGATTATGGTGAGATAGAGAATGAGAAGCCAGCCTGAATAACCTCGGCCCAGCCTGCAACCCAGGTGCAACACATCGGGCCCCGGAGTGATCATAGAGATAAAAAAATATATATCTGGAGGCCATGTTTTACTACATCAATCACTCAAAATGCTATTGCCTGCAAAGGGAAAACAACAAGAGCCAGCAGGAGGAGCACCGACAGTCAGGCTGAGAGACAGAATACAAATGCTTCTTGCAGAAACTAGAAGTATTCTAATCAAGCACACTATACATACATAATAATACAGCCAGGAAATGGGTGTAAAACCCACATGGTGGAAGATTATGTATCCCTTTTATTTTTGTTGATGCCACTTGGTTTTCCTTTTGAGATGTTGGATTGTGACTGGTTGTTCTGCAGGGTCAGAACGGGATTTAAAGACATTCAGAGCCGTAGAGATGCACAGAACAACAGTGAGAAGGAAACCAAAGCTTTCACTACAGACCTTCACAATAAAAGTCTTGACAAAGTGTAATGTAAATGTTCAGTATTTACATTTTATATGGTTTATCTGTTATAGTTTTGGAACTTATGTAGCTCCCTCCAGTTACCACAAACCAAAAGTGTTCTTGTAAAAATGTCAAGCACCTGCAGACAGAACTGTATTCATGAGTCAATCAATATACAGCCACAACAGAATGTGCATGTTTAATCTGGCTCCTAATACACTAGCAGTAGACAACGAGGGGCTACAGAACTATAGTACTTCCCCAAACATTAAATTAAACATGAGGTGGCACAATGTAGCATGCCGTCTGAAAGAAAGCCTATTTTTCTTACTTTGAAGTTTTCCCTTTCAGTTTGAACTGGAGTGCATGCAAAGAACAGTGCTGTGTGGTTTCCTGAAGCATGCATGTGTTGTCTTTGTTCTCCAGCAGATCTGTTGTCTTCCCTCTGGTCCTTGAATCTGTCTGATGTTGTGTGGACAATGTGTTCAAATGCGTCATGGTATTGGTGCGGAACTGGACAACTATTTGAAAACAACTTGGTCGCCATATTCCACCTGTTGGAAAAAGAAAGTGCCCTGTCTGCGGCCACCTGGCTTGATCCCAGATTCAAAGAGGTCCTGGTTCCAGCTGCAGAGGACAGACTAACGAGTGTGTCAGCGTCACTGATAATGAGCCATCAGCAGACGTAGCTCCTTCAGAGCCAGCACCAACTGCAGGGACAGCTGAGCCACAAGAGAACAACCTGTGGGTCCTGCTGGACAGTCGTGTGGATGCACAACAGCGTCCAGAGGTGCAGTATGTTGGAGATTCACTGTGGTCTGCTCAAAGAAAACTCATTTTGAATTGACTTTGTTCCATCATGAATAATCTGCCTGTATATAAGAGAACCCACTGAAGTACTTGGTCACCTGCAACACACTTCACCCACACCCATCTGAAGTAGCTTCTCTGTACCTCTACACAGGAGCGTCCTCTGTTCTGTGTGAGGAATATTTTAAAGGCTGAGGAAAGTGTCAACCAGAAGAGAAGCCGGTGGAGCAATTATTTTGGAATCAGTGAAAATCCGGACCCTCTGCACCCCTAATCATCATAATCATCCCCCAAAGGACTTGTCACATAAATATGAGGGTAAAATGCATGAGCGCATATTGGACAGAGAGCTTAAATTGATCTGAAGGCTAACTGAACACCACATTTATGATTTATTTTATAGTAGGACATTGATACAGTAAATGTATACATTTGGTACAGCACTACTATAAATGAACAAGTATATTAGTAGAGAGATTCAAATGAACATGCAGCCTGATGTCTGGGATGGAAACAGGGAGGTGTTGTGTCAGTGCTTCTCTTGAACGGCTGCTTTAATTTCTGTATGCCACCGGATGTCACTGTTCTGATTGTTCCCTAATTGCATGATTTTAATTATTATTATTTCTGTGTGAGACACCGACTATGTGAGTTAATTATGTTAATAGTGTTCTTTCCATCCCACCTTCCCTCTCTCATTCTTTCCTTCCTTATGTTCGTCTCCTTTGTTTTTCTTCATTTACTTACAACTTTGTTACCTACACTTTGTTGTATTAATTCCAGCCTTCCTGTTGCACTTACTGCAGTGCATCTGTACAGGACACACTTCAGTTGTCTTGATAAACCATTCTTTCCCACCACAAACATACAGAAAAAACATCTCCCTCATACTTTAGCTTCGTTGTTGGAGCTTAGATGAACAGCTTCTCCTGCAAAGTCATGCTTCCTTTTGTCCCTCCATCTCCCAAACAGATCACCTGTGTTCAGTTTAATTTCTCTGCCACTCTTTCTTCAACCCACATTTTCATTGCCTGCTCAAAACCTTCCATTTTCATCAGTTTCTTTCTGTCCTTTTCTAGTATTTTTTTTTGACCGCTCATTTTCTCTCATAACCATCAACTCTCCTTCTCCTCTGCAACTCTTACCCAAAATAACAAAAATAACCCACTCAGACAGAGCTGGTGTTGCTTTGCTGAAAAGAAAAATTACTTGCAACTTCAAGTCTGTAGCAAGTCGCAGAGTGTATTCTGGTAAGATATTGTATATCATGTTAAGTAAATGTTAGATTTAGCAAATCAAAGTCATTGGAAATGTAATATACTTAAATGTATAATACAACAAAGTATTTGATTATATTCCTACCTCCATAATTAAATACCACAAAATGTCTGGATTACAATAATAAACAGTCTAAGAAATTTCCAGAAACATTTCATATTTTAAATGACTACGCATTCTCCGCAACTAAAATCAGCCTTATAAAAACATTTAGTTCTTCTACATGGACAGGAACATAACTCAGAATTTTGCAAGAATAATGACAATTGTAGGTGACAGCAGTCAAGAAGCTACAACCCTTCAGGACAAACAATCAAGCACGATTCAACAGATCCCTGTATCTGTACAGGTCGCACAATGTCATGGTTGTAACTGAGTTAGTTTGTGTGACAGCCTTGTGCACGTCCTTGCTGGTATAAAGATTAAAACTGGAAGTTGTAGAAACTGAAGAAAAATCGAAAACAAAAGTATGGCAGTAGCAGAAATACTAAATGTAGTACAAGTAATGGCAATGAAAGAAAGAATTAAAGAAGTAAATCTGCTTGCAGGCTTAAAGAAAAAAAAAAGTCAACTTGTTGCTTTTGACCCTCTGTGTTGAGTTCTTGTTTATCCAACTGCTGCCTGGTTCTGTTTGTGCAGCGATGCAACTCAGAGGCTTACGCTCCTTCCTCAAGTGAGTTCTGCCACAAGGCTGTCAGCATTGGTTAGCTGTATGATGAGCAGACTGATAGGTTTCTCTGGTTTCTCTCATCTCGTTTTTGAGGTCTTGAGTTGCCGCGTCACCTCCACAAAAACTGACATTTGGTGGGCAAGCCTGAAGAGTGTCTTGTTTTCTTGACAGCTGGAGTGCAGAACAAATTAGAAAGGCAGGCTGATAAACTGATAAACGTTACGCAAAAAAAGGGTAAACTTAACCTGTCTGTGATCATCCAATTTCATGGTTCCACCAAGAGGTGGTAAAGACCCTGTGATTACCCTACAGGCACATTTGATAGGAAATAGACTGAAATGAAAGTCAGCGGTGAAAATGACACGAGAAATGGGGTGATATTTGAAGGGCTCGCAGAAAGTTATTAGTGGTCCATGATGCTGAAATGACCCTTCCACTCAATTGACTGACTGGTTGGAAGCTCTCAGGATGGGGAACTGTGTGAGTGGATTTGTTTTAACATTGTATTTTATGTAATATTGCGTGAACACACACACACACACTTTCCATTTTTCCCCCTTATGGATCCTTATTGCCGTCTGTAATTCACTCAAGCAAAGCCACAGCAGAGTGGATTAACTGTGACCTGGCATGTCAGATGACCAGCATGGTGATGAATGAGCTGTCAGGCTTTAGACCTCCTCCAGACTCAGTTCTGCACAGCAACTCAACAACGCGAGGAGGGCGAGATGATGGATCTCCATTTCTCATGCTTCCATGTTGGAAAGCAGCGTCACCAGTGTAAGTAGTTACAGATGGCTTACATCAGCAACCCATGCAGAGAGGTTGGTGACGTCAGGACACACAAATCCAACATGATCACGTGAAACTAACAGGGCAGACAGTCGTAAAGATCAGATTTGAGGAACAAAGACTGCCTCGTTAACAGAGTCATATGGAGAATAAATACATGAAAAGTCATGATGAGAATAATACTAGGTGAGTAGTGTCTCATCCAATTTGATTCGCTGGCTTTGCTTATTTAATAGACAGATATGAGAATGTCTTTTCGTGTAACTTTCGTAGGATGCCCAGGATGCCTATAAAAACAGTAAAGTAGAGTAACTGAGTACATAATTAAGCACCAAGGACTTTTACAGTTAATTGCCTTGTGCTCGGCTCTGCATTGTGAAATTAACCTCACCTCAGAGGACATCAGCAGGGGAGGGAGAACGGCCTCCAAAATATTTGTGTTTGTTGTCATCATTACTGAAATGAAAGTATTATGTTTGAGAGAAAAAACCCGTCCAGGACGATTATGTTTCTCTCTCCGTTTCATTTACTTAAGCCATTTTTGTTGTGTTCATTAGTTTTATGAGGTTTCCGCAGAGCTGTTGCATTGCAAAAAAAAAGTAGCTGAAAAGGACATTTTACAACAATTTCTCAGTGCTCTGCTTCTGATCCCTTTACACTGGCAAAGTGTCCGAAAGGGCACCACAGCCAAAGAAAAGCTGTGTGCCGTGTAGACCAGTATGGACACAGCTCAAACTTATTCACGGGTTAGACACAAGATGGAACAGAACCTTCGCTGCGCTGCAAAGACCAAAGAGAACCACTGGGTGCAGCTCTGGTCCTTCTAAGCACAGACATCAAGGCCTTTTAGTGCTGACAAGTAGGAGGCCACCTACCAGAGCCTAACAGTACCACAACCATTTCACCAAGCTTCTGTTGAGCTATCAGAGCTTTAACAAAAAAAAAAGTGCCCTGTCGTGTGGATGCACAGCAGCTCGTCAACAGCGTCCAGAGGTGCAGTATGTTGGAGATTCACTGTGTACTGCTGAAGTACCCACTGAAGTACTGAGTCACCCGCAACACTTCACCCAGACTTATCAAAAGTCACAAATCATTCCCCAAATGAATCAGACTGAAGGAGGTTGCTTGTAAGACTGACTCCACAGAGAAGTGTCACCCCACTGCAGTCTTCCCCTGCTTTACTGAGTGTTTGAGTGTCTTTCAGTTCCTTGTTTTGGTTAAACATCCTGCAATTTCAGTGTTTTGGTTCAGTCTCAGTGCTCTCATCTTGATTTGCAGTCGCAGCTGTTTTCAGCCAAAGGGCTCTGAAACCCACTACATGCTACCTGCCGAGCACCGGAGGGCAGACAAAGTTAGCGACTACCTGGTGAACACAGTGGAGCATTTAGCAGCTAAAGAGCAAAACAGAGAAACAGAGCTAAAATTACATTCCTTAGGTGTTCATTCACCATAGTGCTTTGATATTTTACATGCCAGAAGAATTTCAAAGATGTTATAATTCTAAGAAATTCTACATATCATGGCTTCAATGTAAGTACCGGAGGAATAGGCTGAATGCTGGTTAACAAAGTACCTTATTTGTTATTTTGGCACGTAGTCAGTATTTAGATCATGATGACTTGGTATATTGTAAACACACATCCTTTTATTCAGTGTCTCTACCTTTCTCCTCGGTAGAAAGGTGATGATTATTATGCAAATATGTGATGGTTTTCTAGCAGCAGTGCCTATTATCTTAAACGGATGCACGTGTGCTCCATTTTGTCAAGGTCTAAGGGGTTTATTTAATTTTCTGAGGTGTAATTGGTTTAACCTCTGCCTACAGATTCAAGAAAACAGCAAAATATCTTACAAAATGTGCCTCTGGTCTCAACAGGTGGGTGATTCAAGGGCAACTTCTTGTTGTTCAATCACAACACTCAAGATATTAACCTTTTGTTGCTTTGTTGTTCTGGGAGCGAGATAAAGGAGAGAAACCAAAGATGCACCCAAACTAGGTGGTTTCTTTAAATGAACATAAAGTGAATTGTAAAAGAGATGAGATGTGGATGCGATCACTAATGTAAGTGTAGGAAGAATGGCGTGCAGATGTTGGCAGGAAAAACAAAAAAGAACCAAACAAAGTGCACGGAGAAAGTTTCTCAAGAGTCCTGAGGTGGAAGCTTTTATAGGCATCGGGGGTTTTGGGCCCAGGTGCTCCCAGTCGACCCAAGTGGACAGCCCCACCTACCAATTACAGAAACATGCAAGAGCTGAGCAAACAAGGAACAATCAAAGAAGCCAGAGGGCCGTCACACTCTGCGGGTGTCGAGAACCCCCCCCCCAAAACAGCATTTTGTCATAGGTATAAGGTAGTGAGTTTTAAAGTGCTGTTAGGTGGATTTTATTTCCTTTGGACAGAGCCAGGCCAGTTTTTAGTCTTTGTGCTAAGTTAAAGTTAGCCAACTGCTGGTGGTAAATGTAACATACAAACGTGATATTTTCTCATCTAACTCTCAACAAATGTGTCTTTCCCCAAATGTCCAACTTTTCCTTTATTGCCATATTATTTAAATGCACATCTCTTCTGACTTTGTTGAGATTAATGTCAATTTACCAAAATACGACATAATGAAAGCAAAAGCTGTGAGTGCCTTATTAGCATCTACCATGTGCTGTCACCATAACAAACCCTGCAAAAATGATTCTGGAGGCTTAGCTGCTAATCAGTGATGCATGAGTAGTGACGAGTTTGCTGAGAATATTGCTCATGAATGCACTTTAAGTTATTCATTTATGAGTTTTTCTTGAATTAAACTGTAGAAAGTACTTCCTCAGTATTGCTGCCATGGAGTTTTCCTGGTAGCAACTGTCAGTCCATTTCACGGAGGTTACACAGGAGCACATTTTGTTCAGTAGCAGAATAACATCATGATTGTTTTATGCAAAGACAAACACACTTTCACATAGGCGTCTATGAAAGTGACCCTGATCTTTCCTGAAGTTTTTTGAGTCATACATGAGTGTGTAATGGTCAAGAAATTCATAGTGTGTATTTTCAATGATGGTTGTGGTTGTGTGTGAATGGCAAAAAACATGTCTGTTGTCACAGCTCTCCAAGAAACCATCAGAGGACCATCGTGTCTGATTGAGCAAAGATTAGATTTTGACTTTAATTTGCTCTGCATTAATGTGTAATCAGTGTGTGTGTGTGTGTGTGTGTGTGTGTGTGTGTGTGCAGAAATAATCAAAGACAAAAACAGAACGACTGAGATAGATTTGGGCTGCAACACACGTTCCTTTCCACCAGAGGATTTGTATGTGTTTCATGGCAGCAACAGAAGTTTGGTACAAATCCTCATGTTACAGTCTGACAGCCTGATGGAGGTCCAAAGAGCTGTAAGAAAGGAGGTGAAAAGTAAAGCTTTCATCGAACTGTGGTAAAGCAGGAATGAACGCAGCTTCTTTGTGGACAGTGGTTAGGGGACTTTGTAGGATTCAATAATAATAATAAAGATGGGGTGAGTAAAGAACAGTGGGTGTTAGAACTCTGTCTTTTTTAATGCTACTTAATTACATTAATGATAACAAATGTATTATTTATTTAATAAAGACAAGACTTTGTTGAAGTATAGGAGTTGATAAAACACTGAACATAAAGCAGCTGAGAAGGAGTTACCCTTTGGTTTATTTTTCCTGTTGTCGTCATGCCCCCCCCCCGAGCTGTGTCGGGAGATACTGAAGTGTTCTGCAAGAAAAAAAGCTCTACACCATCTCTTAAAAGGCACTTTCTCACCGGCAGTTTAGTCTGAATCTCTTCACCTAAATATTTTGGTAATATGAACACTTTTAGCAGAGCAGATCCACCAACATGGGGGTCTGAGATCATTTCCTTTTATGGAAGGAAATGATCCAAAATCCCTTTAAAAATAAGAGATAAGAAGCAGCCGGGACAAAGTTTGAACTCTTCCTCTAGGCTATAGGAATATCGCTGCAGTAATCTTAATTAACATTTCGCTGCTTGTCTCAAGCTAAACCCAGAGTGAACACGAAAACTAAAACTCTAAAAACTGCTCCATACTTCCACAGGAAGAAAATACGTCTTGGTCACAAGAAACACCGTATTCCTCACCGTATTCCTCACAGATGTAAGATTTACATGACAAGATAGCCTCTCCACAAGTGTTACTGTCACCATACACACACCCCGACAATGAGGAAGTGACAAGAGATGTGACAACACACACAGCAATACTGTATCTGTTAATAGACAAAGTGAAAATAAGTTAAAATGATTTATGCCACCGATTTAAGGGGGTTGAGGCTGCACAGGTGTGCCAGGATCACCTGCTCACATTATTCTCTCTCATTCCACATCTTCCCTTCCTCGCTCGTCCACTGCTGAGTTTCCCTCTCCTGTTCACCACATGACCTCATCACCGGCCTGCACAGCTGCTCCCCATAAGTAATTAGTTCAAGTATGAGCATCAGACTCCAGCGCACTTCATTCTCTGCCAGTGCAGCATGATGCTTTCTGCCGGTTCTGATTACCCACGCTGCTTTTGCCATCTGCCTGCTTTACTGACTGCCTGCCATTGTCAGTTCAAAGCCTGCCATCTCTTTAGACTGCATTTGAGTCCTACTTCCTCAGCTGGCATTCGTTTTTTACAGAATAAATTCATGACAACCTGTCGCTCTTGGCTCCTTCACAAGTCTTTTCCACTCTACCGCCAAAATGAACATATTCTGGGCCCTGACACACTAAACTGATATCGGGTGCCGTTGGGCCATTGTGGAGTTTCAGTGGGTGACCTTTGCCTTAGCTTTTTGAGTTATGTCCAGCAGCACTGGCAGTATTCAGTCCTTATTAGCAGCCATTTGGCTAATCTCATCATAGGTCAGTCAGTCACCCAGCTGTCAGCGGACACCGCTTCAGTTTGTTCAGCCACTGTGCCAGTTCTTTGGTGTATTAGGGGCCTCACTTCTAAGGTGCATTCACACCAGCATTTGAAATGGCAGACGTTTGTTTATTCATTTCAAAGGAATCACCACGATGAGGGGATTTGCTCGCAGGGGCAAAGTAAATGCTGGAACAAATGGTGTTAGCAATGGATCTCCCAGTAAGCTAAATCTTAATGGAATGCAGCCATCACTAAATGACATTTATCACAGCTCTGCTTTTCCTAATATGACACATTGAAGTGTTTGCTGTGAAAAAAGGCAAATCATCTTGACAACGCTGACTTTTTGAGGGAATGTCCAAAGCAACAACTACTCCCAGCACCTGCGGGATGTGACACGTCTCCACGAAGGCCTCCTGTATCTCCATGATGTCAGCACGTGCCTCAGAAGTGCGCCTTAACAGAAGTGCGCCGTTAACAGCCTGCACAGACCTAGAGACACAAAGCCAGTCTTGCAACCACAGAAAAAAGATTTATATGAAGATCAATCAGTGCCATGGACAGCGTTGTGTGGTTTAGAAGACTCTTACTTAAGATCCATTGTTTAACTTGTACAATAATTACATTTGGTTCACACTCACATGAACTGCTTTCTCCCCTGTGAAGTGATCACATTCACCTCAACTGGTTTTCTAATAATTAACTAATGAAAATCACTATTATTATTATTATTATTATTACAGCACAGATGATTATGACGCTGTTTAACGTCACTCTACAGTTGTGGCTCTGTGTCTTGTTCTGGGCGCCAGACTAACCTCCCATGTTGGTCTCAATGTAAACAAGCTCATGTTGAATTCAAAGTGTGCATGAAATGCTCTTATGTGCCAGAGGAATGATGGAGGACTGTGCGTGTGTGTGTGTGTGTGTGTGTGTGTGAGAAAGAGAGAGAGAGATGAAGAGGGAGAATATTTACACTCATAGATGTTAGAGTGGACAGAACGTAGTGGTTATTCAACCTCTGACTGAGTCTCTGAGCTAAATAATGACCATCAAAATGCCACTGAAACAGCTAATGAAAAATTAAGGTCATAATGTGAAACATCCCTTTTCTCTTTCAGCAAAATTTAGACCAGATTTAATAGAAAGCAACATGTCTTTTCACCTGCAAGTCACCAAAACAAAGACTTTTATCAGCTCAGTAATTACACGCACACATTAATTATATGTAATTATGAAAAGTGGAATATCAAAAACGTTAATCTTGTTTTTATTAAAGATGTCATGACTAAACATCCACTTATACATCTGGAAGCATTCAGTTTGATTCAGCCATCTGAGTAATAACACAAAGTAGCTGGTGGATAGAACCAATAATGGCAACCTGCAACCTGAGTGTAGAATTTAAAGAGTCAAGACGCACAAAAATAAGAAAAAAGAAAAGCCTTCTCATTATTTACATTCTACATGCGTCACATTTTTTATTTTAGAAATCCCAATGCACACTATAGAACCAACATTAGTGTCTTCATCTCTGTTCCCTCATCTGCAGTCCTGAGTTTCCAGTTCCCGAAACAGCGTTGCCGCACCTTTCACCGTCCCAACAGATGAGCTGACCAATCAGTAAACAGTTTCACATTAAAGAGTCAACATACACCTGTGAGTCCTCGTTCCAAGCTCCTGTAGGAGCCTCCTCGTCTCCTCCAAGACCCGTTTAAGGGATTGGAACATCCGTGATGATGCTGGATCAGATTCCTGGTCATGGGACGGAGGACAGCTGAGCGAGGACGGGAGGAAGCCTCATTAGCTGAATGGAACGCACCCACAGACACACGGCTGAATGTGTTTGCTTGCGTGAGAAACACTCTGCTTGCAGAAGGACCGAGCCTGTGAACCCACCAATGTAGATGTTGCTGCAACGGCCCACTGTGACAGAAACACGTTCTTTGATTTCCATAATGTCACATAGAAATAGAGAGAAAAGGTCAAGTCACTTATGTCTCACTCCAAAGAATAGCTCGAACGCTGCCACTTCAAGATCCCACTACAGATGCCCACATGTCACACACGTGTTCACTCACTGGAAATAAAGAGGATATTATTCACAATGTTACCATGGTAACCGGGGTTATGCTAGCCATACGTATTAATATTCCCCCATGTTTCCGTTTATCTTTCTTGGGATAAGAGTTTGCACTGGTCACTGTATTAACATTTTTGTGTAGGCTGAATAACAATCGTGCGCAGAGTGGATAATAATTAAACAGCATTTAAACATTTGACAGTGCATCGTAGAAGCTACAAAAGTATCAGCAAACGAACAAACTCGCTGACAGGACGGTGGCTGGACTGGATGTGGATTGTAACTATGATGGCAATGAATGACTATGAATTAATAGTTAAAATGGCTATCAGTAATCAGAGTACTTTGCAAGTGGCCACTGGTGGAGGATGAATACTTACATTGACTCAATCAGTGTACTCGTGTACAATTTTGAGGTGAGTATTTCCATTTTATGCTACTTTCATACTTTTACTCTTACCCCTCACAAAAGTGTCTGGTTGGGGCCCCTTGTCATGTTTCAGAGTTGTTGTTTAGTTTCACTTCTTCACAGTTTCATTTCCTCTGGTTTCATTAAATAACATGTTTATTCTCCCCCCCTGCCCACACACTTCCTGTGACCCCACAGATAGGGAGCCAATGGACTAAACTAGCTAATTGTACATGTCAAGCAGCTACATTAAAATGCTGCTTACACTGCTGCATCAGTCTAATGATGAAATTTAAATGTGTACATTTAGCTGTAGTTTTACTTAAACAGGATTTCAAAGGAAGGATATTTTGACATTTTTATGGTATTGTTACTTTTACTTAAATAAAGGATCTGCGTACTTCTACCACTGCAGTGGCTGTGTAGTATTGACTTGTGATACACAGAGGTGCTTAATCACTTCTCGAACATCACATTCAGTGGTGGTTTGGCTCCATCTATAGTACGAGGGTCGTCAGTGAGAGAGAGAGAGAGAATCAGAAACACATTCAACAAACTCTAAGACCAAAATTCAGTATTTACTTAATAAAAAGAGAATAAAATACTGACGTTGCCATGGCAGCAGCAAACTGAGTCTCTTATGGTTCTCACCATCAAATTCAACTGTTTGATTTTCTGTATTTATTATTAAAGTATGGTAATGTACCTGTATGGTGAAGTTAACAGTTTGCTGTCTTTCATACTTTTCTTTGGTGAGTATCTGCGTTATTTGCATTATAATAAGTGTAGTTATATTGGAAATTCTATTGGAGCCTCGTAATTATGACTTCTGGATCTCATAATTACTAAAAACGATCTGATTATTACCAGAGAAGATTTTGTAATTGCGATGAGACGTCATTATTGTGATATATGAAAGTCATAATCACCACAGAAGGCCTCCAACTTTTTTTGTTGGAGAAGGCAATGCGTTTCTGTACAATAAAGCTAATTTTAATTTAAGGATTTGACATAAAAAGAGAATTTTATTGTCCCATGGTTTACCATGTACAGTATATTTGTAATGTCAGGATCTATTTAGCATAGCTTTGGTTATCACCCTAAATGTGCCTTGTTCATGTAGAAGATCTCATCTGTTTGCACCGTGTTCAAGCCAAATATTTACTTTGTTTATGTCATTTTCTAATGAGTCGTAGTACGTGTGTGTGTGTGTGTGTGTGTGTGTGTGTGTGTGTGTCTGTGTGTGTGTGTGTGTGTGTGTTAATATGATGCCTGTGTGCTTGTGGTGTTCAGTAGCCTGTGTGAGTGTGTTGCAGGCAGGCTTCATAAAACATGTCAGCGAGGGTCTCGGGGAGCGACGGTGGAACTTAATGGGTTGTGATTGGACAGTAGTCATGGAAACGCATCCTCTGCATTCAGTCTGTGTTGGTGCACAAAGCAATATTGTGGGCAGTTTAGATGGGCAATGATCCAAGCAAATGTAACCTCTTTTAACCCCAGTTTCCCCTAAATATCAGCTATGAAAACTATTTCCAAAATGGTTTGATTTGAGGAAGGAAAGAAACCACAAATTGTAAATACATGTGACCTTGAACAATGCTTGGGTTTTGTTTTTGTTAGTTTTATTTCCCTGTTTGTTTGTTTGTTTTTCCTGCATCTTATGTCATATGCTATTTCTCCCTTTCTGTTCTCTAGAACCCCCCCCCACACACACACACACACACACACACACACACACACACACACACACACACACCGTCTCTCTCTCTCTCGTGCTCTCTGGCTGGGAGGAGCAGCAGCCAAGCATTGTGGGATACTCACAGGTGTTCCAGGGTCTCCAGGCCAGAGAAAGCTTTCTTGGCCACCGACTTGATCTTGTTTCCAAACAGAGTCCTGTCGTTTCCAAACATGAAGGGTGTCGATAGATAGAGAGAGAGAGAGAGAGAGAGAGAGAGAGAGAGAAAGAGAGAGAGAGAGAGAGAGAGAGAGGGAGAGAGAGAGAGAGAGAGAGAAGAGGAGGTGGGAGGAGGGTGAAAAGAAAGAGCAAAAGGGGGAGAGGAGCACAATTAGCAAGGCTGAATCTGATAAGAGTGAGGGGATTGGGGTATTGGAAATCTGAACTGTGTGGAGATTAGCCAGGAGGACGGGTGAGGGAGATTGGATGGGGTTAGAGAGAGGGAGAGGGAGTGTGAGTGTGTGTGTGTTTGTGGGAGGGCACCTGGGCTCTACGGTGCTCTTCAAAGACCACTTTTATCTTTATTAGAATTTAATAGCAATGACCGGGGGGGGGGGCTGTGTGTGTGTGTGTGTGTGTGGGTGGTGGTTCTCTTCTCCTGCGGAGCTTGTAAGGACATACGTGTGT
>JAVQJD010003774.1:0-10509 GCA_036023655.1 Nannoperca australis
CCTGCTGGATCGCAGCAGCAACTGTCCCTGTCTCCTGCTGGATCGCAGCAGCAACTGTCCCTGTCTCCTGCTGGATCGCAGCAGCAACTGTCCCTGTCTCCTGCTGGATCGCAGCAGCAACTGTCCCTGTCTCCTGCTGGATCGCAGCAGCCTTCCACGTCCCCTGCTGGATTGCAGCAGCAACTTAAGCAGCCACAGCTGCTGGCGCCTCCTGATGAGTGGCTGCCGCCACCCACTCCTGATGAGTGGCCGCCGCCGCCTTCGCCCTCTGCCCCTGCTGATGAGTGGCCGCCGCCGTCTTCGCAGGATGAGGTGTCGCCGCCGCTATCTTCTGATGGGTTGCCGCCCCCTGCTCCCTCTCTGCCTCCTCTTCGGCTTCCGGGGCCTCTGTAGCCTCCGTTTCCTCCAGTCCATCCGCCGGAGCGGCTTCAGCGTCGCTGCCGGCCTCAAGTCCTCCCCCTGGAGTGGCTCTCCGGCCTCCCAAGCGGCCTCCCACGTCTGGTCTTCGTGCCTGGTCCCGTCCGGGCCGCCCTACCGAGTGGCCTTCCACGTTGGGTCTTCGTGCCTGGTCCCGTCCGGGCCGCCCCCTGAGCGGCCTTCCACGTCTGGTCTTCGTGCCTTTCCCTGCCCGGGCCGCCCTCCCGAGCAGTCCTCCTCGCCTCGTTGCCCCCCCACTGGGTTTTCTGATGATTCTGGAGGGGTGGGGAATTTGCTACGGATTCAGATAACCTATATGTTTTGAGCTACAATTTGAGGGCAGTTTCTTTGTATTTCTTCTGGCAACTTGGCACCAATAAAGTGTGTCAAATTAGCAGCCACTGTTTGCAATGTACCATGAATGTACAGAAACAATCACTAGATTACTTTGATTTGCATAAACTTAAAAACATGATGATTCTCTAGCATGTTCTGGAGGGGTTTGAAAGCACCTTAATTGCCTCCATCAGCAGTTATAGATAGATGGATATTTCTGAGACAAAATTGGTTAATTGGATCTAAAGAAAATGGAGTGGTAGGGCTATGTCAGTATAAAGAACTAGGAAAGAACTGAAAGAAAAGGTTGCATGTCAAAGCAGTCTCTATAAAAACACACCCTATCCTTTCACATGGTCCTCAAGTGCAGCTTGACGTGAGAAAATATAAAAATGTTGCTGCTGACTGGAGCAGGAAAGAGTTGAAAACAACTTTGTCCTTGTGGAGAGGTGTGTTTCTGCTTGCGTTGGCCAAAACCCCATGAAAGGATCTGTGTGTGTGTGTGTGTGTGTGTGTGTGTGATAGCTGACTGAAGGGTGAGACAGGGAGCAAGGAGAAAAAAGACTGAAGTGATAATTGTGTACTGTTGATTTGAGCTGCTGCATATATTTAGTTGGAAAAATAGAGAAGTGGGGTTAGTGTATCTGAGACGGAGAGTATGTTTCCATCAAACTGTCAAGTTAGTTTTGAGTAGATTCTTGAAATGTTGTAAAAAATAATGACTTGTATGAGTTTGTATCAACTAAGTCGAAGCTTCCTGAACAAAGATGTGGGTCCAAAAAACTTAACTCATTAAGTGCGTGCGCGTGCGTGTGCGTGCGCGCGTGTGCGTGTGCGCGTGTGCGCTGACTATCACTGTTTAGCCAATATTGACGTGTTGTCATGTGTCATAAGATGTGTTGTTGTTACGTCAATTACGCACCTGAGGACATAGGCAAGTAATTAGTTAATTAGTCACTTAATCTTGATAGGGTAGTTACAGGTGAAGGGTGGTAGGGATTTAGGAACAGGGGAAGCCACACAGTTTTTCAACAAAATGTATTGTCAATTGAACAACAAAACACGCCACTCAAGGGAACTGGAAGTTTGTTCCAACGCGTGGTGCAAAACTGCAACTGTCCGCCATGGCATTTGCGTTTGATTATTTATTCACACAATCTTGACAAAACATTTACAAAAAGCTGGGTGTGGTGCACTTAATGAAAAAGTAGAACCAAGCTCTTAATTGTGTGACAAACAGAACCGCTAACCAGCCCAGAGAAATGCACATGCACGGTTGAAAAACTGTGTGGCTTCCCCTGTTCCTAAATCCCTATCTTCCTTCACCTGTTACTCCCC
Organism: Nannoperca australis; assembly: GCA_036023655.1. Taxonomy (NCBI): domain Eukaryota; kingdom Metazoa; phylum Chordata; class Actinopteri; order Centrarchiformes; family Percichthyidae; genus Nannoperca; species Nannoperca australis. Next base: position 2,092 of record JAVQJD010003774.1, read on the forward strand.
TATCAAGATAAAGTGACTAATTACTTGCCGATGTCCTCAGGTGCATAGTTGACGTAACAACAGCACATCTTATCACACATGACAACACGTCATTATTAGCTACAACAATCACTATGTGTGAATGGCAGAACAAGAAGGCCTTGGCTTAGTGTGTTTGTGTGGGTCTAGGATACCATGTCAAGCACAAAGCAAATTGGATTTTCTAGCATCTTTCTCTCACTGTGTGTGTGTGTGTGTGTGTGTGTGTGTGTGTGTGTGAGAGAGAGAGAGATTGTGTGTACAGAGAGAAAGAGTTTACTCTATATTGTGAGGCTTAGTTTCCCACTATGGTCATCCAGATTGCCGGTCACCACAGTCTTGTGTACAGCATGCTAGATAAATCCTGTTTGCACGCACACACTCACTCACTTACACACACACACACACACACAGGAGTGCTCTGTGAGCCAAGCGATGTGGGCTAGCGGGTTCAGCTTAACCACAGTGAACTCTGGTTTGTCCAAAACAAACGATGAAGGCCATGCAGGGATGAGGCATTTAACAGGCTTGATCAGACTTACATATTCCACTAGTGTAATATCAAATGTTTTCTTTTACCCTTTTTCTCTTATTATGAGAACTTTTTCATCTTTTTTGTCTCCAAGCTGCAGAAGTCAGACTAATATCAGACGTGCACTAGTGAGAATCCTTCACATGAACACCGGAGAGAGCCAGCAGAAGACAGTAAGCTTATTTTTTCAAGCTGAACATCAACAATCAATTTACTCTTCTACGTGGGTGCAAGTTCACATACTGTGTTCAAAATCAGTGTCTCTCAGCTCCTGTGGCTTATTTAAAATTTTTGACTGATTTATTTTGGAGTCGAGTGCTCCTCATATCAAAAAGGCAATTAGCAGGCTCTTCTGTTGTTGCAGCAAACAAAGCTCCTCGTCATTTTAATTTAATGAGGTAAGTCTAGCTAAGAATGAGAATGTCTGCTGGAATTTAATAATGGTTTCCACTCGCTCCACTGTCACGCTCTGTAGAAAAAGCTAAGGCTCCAGACTGGTGTTGTCACAGTGTTAGGTAGCATCCAAGGATATTATGGGAAAACAGGCCCAGACAGACTCATTAGGCGATGTCCACACAGGCTGAGCTATTCGATTCATGACAATGCTAATACACAGGCAGTGTGGATAAGATTTCACTTGAATAATGGATGTTCTGTATTGGAGCGAACAGATCACTGAGTAATTTTTTTGTTCACAGAGCTTTATGATATTGAAGTGTTTTGACTGATTCAGTTGTTCCTGTAAAAAGCTAGAAGCTACCCATGCTTCCTTGAACAACAAAGAATAGACAGAGAGGCACGATGCCCATAATGCAGAACAGACATCTTTATTCTCACCAAACTCACAGGCCAGTATACTTACACAACCAAACAAACAAGTACACACACAAAGGGCCTTAGGAGATATGTTTCCTTATAGTCTGAGAAAGGATTGTTCCCCAGAACAGGCATAAAAAAAAACTAAAAAAACAAAAAAAACGTATGAGACCAATCAAGCACAAGTTGAAGTTTCTAATCAGATTTCCTTGTTCAATATGTTTTCATTTGCATAAGACTAACATGTGAATGGGTACCATACTATTGTTCATTCTCATTTCATGGAACCCCCAAAAAAGCAGCCAGTTAGCATTCAAACTGAGAGCTATAGTATTGCGATACTAATAGAGCATTAGATTGGGGTTAAGCACCTGAATTGTGAGTGGTCCACTTGCTCTGCCCTGGGGCTACGCATATAGGGCCAGTGCTTAGCATTAGCATAATTGCTGGACACCGGAGCACAGCAGAAGGTACTGAGCAATCTCTATTCCAGCTCACCTAATTCACTCTGATTGAGCTGGGAGGACTGGTGCTGAACTCCATGAATGGCCCTGGGATGGGGAAAAAGGATGGATGGACCTCTTGGTTAAGCAGTTATTGGGGATACAGAACAGCATGGATGAAGAACAGCAGCACTGGCTCAACTGCACTGCAGTGACTGGTCACTTATATTATTCAGCAACAGATTAATACAAGTGAAGAAAGCAAATGAATAGGGGAACTGTAGAGAGAACAACCATAATTATGCTCATTAAGAAGCTTTACTACACATCTGACCCTCCCAGTATCACAATGTTTGACAGACAGAGAAAGAGAGAGAGAGAAAGATCTCAACTTACGTATGTGGCTGAGCACAATAGTTGGAAGCAGCCTTTCTGTCTCTCTCCCTCCCTCTACCCTCCTCCTCTCCTCCTGGGATGGGTCCTATTTTGAATTTAATGAAAGAGGAGAAACACTGCATTGCATAGTGAACCAAATGGGACCCCAGAGAGTCCCAAACCAATTTTTGTTGGACAATGGCAAAACCAAAACTAAAGATGTGTTCAGTAGTGATGAAATATAGGCACATGGAGGAGTGAAAGTGTGTGAGAGAGAGGGTTGGATAAAGAAAAGGAGGTTTTATTCATGAGAATTTGGCAAATGATTGGCACTGAACAATAGTTTTAACAGTTTATAAAGGCCCAACATTGTTGGTTTTTTGGTTGGGTTCCTCTTTTGACCGTACTTGTTTAGTACTATAGTCGTGTGGGATTGGTGGAAAATATGGAGACAAGGTGTTCAAATTTGATATGGAGGGCTGCCTTGTTGTAAGTACTTTTTGTAATAAAAATGATTCACAACTTATGAGTTTACTCCAAGGCTCTTATGATCATGAGCTCTTCTCCTCCTTTGATGATGAATAAATGGGAGGTTAGCTGTGAAGTGGGATTGGTTTAACACCATGCCATAGAGCCCCATTTTCACAGAGCGCCAATATCAATGGGCACAAGACTCAGGGGCAGAGCCCTCTACACATCTCCTGTGAGGGTTCCCTGAACCCAGACAAGCGTTTCCCCTCCCACCTAACCCTATTGCTTCACTCCCCTTGCCTTGGATTCCTATTCAGCCTGTTTACCATGCCACAAGGCCTTTTCAAACCCCAGTCGGCAGGTCTTACAGAGCCTTACAGAGCCACTGAACTCTCCCTAACCTACTAATCAGACCTCTCCTCCCTTTCAGCCCTTAAACAAAAAGCCTCATCTTGACCACCATTTTGTAGGTCAGCCACTGTGGGCTTTGTGTAGGCCTTAGCACCTCCAGAGAAAGATCCTCCCCCTATTGATGCATCCTGAGCAGCTCCCCGAACCTCACAGACACCTCCCCCTGCAGATGGAGGGATTCAAAGACATCCAGTTTATTAAGCTGTCACTGCGCATCTAAATCTGTTCCCTATTGCAATGATACAGGCCTTTCCAGTGAGAGAGAGAAGGAAAGCCTTTGTGTGCCACCAAGGTATTCAAAGAGCTATAAAAAAAAATCACACACTAAAACTAATGCACACACACCGGTGAAATGAGATGCAAATCCGACGATTCACTTGGCAGTAAGAGTGGGCTTTTCTTTGTGTGTGTATATGTGTGCATCTAGTGTGCGTGCATGTAGCACTCATTGTTGTGTGTTAGTGTGTGTGCACCTAATTCCTGCAGCATGGTCTCAATCTGTGCTGGCATAGCAGCGCCTGTACAGTTGAGCAGCCGTAACACAGTTGTTGGTACGGGGGCATTGTGTGACTGTGACAGGGAGAGAAATTACTTAAAGAGCCAGGACAATGTCTTTGGTGAAACCAAGCTACAGTGAGGGAATACATGCACAGAGACACTCGCAATGCAGGAGATGAGCAATACAGGGGGAGAGTGAAAAGTAAAGAAAGGGTGAAGGCTGAACTGGATCCTGGTTAAGACTTCCAGCTTCTTTCTCTTCTTCAGACAATCAACACTCACAGATTGGATTTGCATGGCTAATGGGAGTTTAGGGCTGTTGTTTGTGCAAGGGCGCTTCAGATGGAGCTGACCCCTGGGTTCCAGAAATCCAAACTTAGCCGCAGCATAACAAGTACGGTACAGTAGCCCCCCATTCCAGGGCACTATTTAATCCCTGCTTGAACAAATGCATAGACCTGAATGATAGAGGAAGCTCTTGTACTCCGAATTTCATTCAGCATGTGCATGTGATGTTTCCTGTGAATCTCTTGTGCATGTGCACGCCATTTGAATTTACTGCAGGATAAGCGGACTCCACCACCAACAATGCAAACTACTTCGTACAGAGGCAAAGCTGAGTAAAGGCCAGCCACAAATAATATCAAAACTTGGGTTTGACATCTTAAGGATTATAATTTAGGATTAAAAGGATTAAACCTTTCCATTTATAGGTGGCAAGAATGGGTCACTGGTCAGAAATCGCATGGCTGGTTGGATTGTTGGAGTCCAGTCACTCATGTTCTCACATCCGTCAAATTTTCCTTGTGAAAACTCTGTCCTGCTCACCAACCAATAAATAAAAATGTAATATTAAGTAAAACATTTTCTATTGGGAAATTTTTAAAAGTGTGTGAAATCATGTACAGTTTTGTATAATACACTGGTGGTTGATATATTCACTGTATGAGTCAATTTTCTATAACATTAACAAAATACTGGTTGCATTCTCATACAGGTGGTTTGTGTGTGTGTGTGTGTGTGTGTGTGTGTGTGTGTGTGTGTGTGTGTGTGTGTGTGTGTCAGAGAGTGTATATTTGGCTAAGGAGTGGAAATTAAAGGCTCATGTGGTAAATGCTGGTATTTAGGAAGGGAAATGATCACTGAGCTGTTCAATAACGCTCTCTGTTGTTAATGACCAGTACCCAGGCTCAGACAGGGACGTAGTGTGATACACATACACACATACACCTGAGGAAAAGCAACAGGAAGAGGAAATGAGCAAGTGATTCAATTCAATTCAATTCAATTCAATTTTATTTATATAGCGCCATATCATAACAAAGTTATCTCAGGGAGTTGCCACTCCCTCTTCTACTGTACATTCCCACAAAGATGTAAGGAATTTTCCAAACTTCTCTGTGGACTGGAATTAGGCTTGTGTAAACCCTGAGCAGGTTGTTTGGGACCCAAGACAATCTTTTTCACATTGGGAAGCCCCTACCTTGGCTAGCTGTAGAAAAAACCTTCATGTGTGTTTTAATATCATTAATGGATGGGTTTGTGTAAGTGTTGAAATATGACCCAATTAACAAGGGCTTCACTTTTGTTTTTATTTCTCCCTGAATTAATCTCAGAGTAAGGCAGATATTTCCATGGCGTGGCTCTGTGAAATGGGTTACACGTGTATACTCTTAGCCCTCCGCTGCCCTCTCACATCGCCGATCCCTTTCTTCATTAGCTCCCACTCGTTTCTCATGTGGCTCCACGCTCGTTACACAGAGAGTTGGCCATGGCTGGTTTTGGGCTAAACAAACAGTATTGCCTTTCTTCCTTGAATATGTCGATTTGGTCTGGTAATAATTTTAGGTGAGAGTACTAAGGGAACAGTGAGCCCGTATTAGCGTTACAGATGGTATTATCACATGAAAATAGGTATAATTGCAGTGTGCTCATAGCGCTGGTTAAGTAAACCTACAGTAGAGATCAGGTTGCTCTGCATTGCCCTCCCCTATCTATCAGTGATTGGTTAGATGCTGTTTTAACTGAGATATAGGAGACTGTATAAATCTCTCATAATTACTTGAAAAGGAATTTTTCATACTTCTGTTTGACACTGTTGGTTAGTGGTTCACAATACAGACAGTGATTAGCTGTAGGAATGTGTAAAAGTGGTTAATGAGGATAAGACATGTGTTTTTAGGTAACTATAAGTTTCAATAGAAATAAAGTTAATAGATACAATATTGCTCCTGTTCAATGAAGACAAATGAAGAAAACAATAAACAAACAGTAAAATCTTGCCTATAAAACAGTTATTTACAATAACAGCTATTAATGTGCCACTTTAAGAACACACGAGAGAAAACAGCAGTTTTCCCCCACGTTTTAGTCATTAAGCATATACGGCAAGTGCCCAGCATTAAAGGAAACAATAACTGTAATTGCCAATTGTTTGGCCTTTTGAAAGATTTATTGCTGCACTGAATCACAACAAGATGGCTAATGTATTAGAAGTGCAAAATAAATAGACAAACAGCCCACGAGCTGCAAATACCAGACACATTAAAGCCTGGAGTAGTTCCAGGGAAATCTTTCAATTACACAGAGTGAATACTGTTCTGTTTCGCGGGCAAGATGGATAACTTAGAGAATGGGCTGTCAGAGAAGTAAACTACATTATAGATTTAATTAGAATAACACATCTGGGCGGTTTTAGTTGCTTGAACAAGGCTGCGTTGTAACTGACAGGTGGACGGTAAATCAATGCTTTGACCAGAAGGAAGAGCTGGTTTGTATAAAAGTGCTGAGAAACAAAGTGAGATGGATGAACAAGGAGAAAGGCAGATTTATTTTAATTTTGGTCAAAGAGTCAAACTCAGGGTTGTCAGTCCACTTAAAGGCCCCGTGTCTAAAATGATTGCATCACACTCAAATGTCCGAATCCAATACATTACTGTGACACAATCAAGCTTGGCAATAATGACGCATTTGGTGTGTCTAATAAAATACAAACAATAACTAACTGAACTGCAGTTGGAACAATGGTCTAGAACGTAGGTGGTGTGGAACCTACTTTCTGTGGGGTGAAAGTCAAATGTGGTCAATGATAAATAAAAAAAAAGTCAACTGAAATATCTCAACAACTTCAAGATCAACTCCTGAAATTGTGTACAGACACTGTGGTCCCCAGAGGATTCATACTGACTTTTAGTGAAATGTCTTACAACATGCAATTAGGCACAGATAACCATGGTGCCTAAAAAATGAACTTTAATGACATTGGTGATTTTCCTCTAGTGCCACAATGAGGTTGACATTTTGGGTATGGTAAAATACGGTTTGCCATGACAGTTTGGAAACATTCATGACCTCTTCTGGGTGAATTGTAATCCATTTTGTGATCCTCATATTTTTTGTGTTGTTCCAACATCATATATTTCACATCAATACTTTAGATTGTGATCATATTCCAGCATAACTAATGACATTCCAAATCAGCCTCAGCTTTTATTTTGTGTTTATTGCTAATTACACTAAACAAAAATAAAAACACTTTTGTTTGTGCTCCAATTTTACATGAGCTAAACTAAAAGAGCTAAAACTTTTTCTATGTACACAAATATTGTTCACAAAATTGTCTAAATTCGTGTTAGTGAGAACTAACGAGATCATCCATCCACCTCACGGGTGTGGCATATCAAGATGCTGATTAGACTTGATGATTGAGCATGATTATTGCACAGGTGTGCCTCAGGCTGGCCACAATAAAAGGCCACTCTAAAATGTGCAGTTTTATCACACAGCACAATGCCACAGATGTCGCAAGTTTTGAGGAAGCGTGCGATTGGCATGCTGACTGCAGGAATGTCCACCAGAGCTGTTGCCCGAGAATTGAATGTTCATTTCTCCACCATAAGCCGTCTCCAAAGGCGTTTCAGAGAGGCAGTAATTCCAACTGGCCTCACAAACGCAGACCACGTGTAACCACACCAGCCCAGGACCTCCACATCCAGCATCTTCACCTCCAAGATCTGCACAGACTGTCAGAAACCATCTCAGGGAAGCTCATCTGCATGCTCGTGGTCCTCATCGGGGTCTCGACCTGGCTGCAGTTCGTCGTCGTTGAGTGGGCAAATGCTCACATTGGACGGCGTCTGGCACTTGGTGTTCTCTTCACGGATGAATCCCAGTTTTCACTGTACAGGGCAGATGGCAGACAGTGTTGTGTGGGTGAGCGGTTTGCTGATGTCAATGTTGTGAATCGAGTGGCCCATGGTGGCGGTGGCGTTATGGTATGGGCAGGCATATGCTATGGACAACGAACACAGGTGCATTTTATTGATGGCATTTTGAATGCACAGGGATACAGTGACGAGATCCTGAGGCCCATTGTTGTGCCATTCATCCACGACCATCAGCTCATGTTGCAGCATGATAATGCACGGCCCCATGTTGCAAGGATCTGTACACAATTCCTGGAAGATGAAAACATCCCAGTTCTTGCATGGCCAGCATACTCACCGGACATGTCACCCACTGAGCATGTTTGGGATGCTCTGGATCGGTGTATACGACCGCGTGTTCCATTTCCTGCCAATATCCAGCAACTTCGCACAGCCATTGAAGAGGAGTGGACCAACATTCCACAGGCCACAATCAACTACCTGATCAACTCTATGTGAAGGAGATGTGTTGCACTGCGTGAAGCAAATGGTGGTCACACCAGATACTGACCCCTGGACCCCCCCAATACAGTAAAACTGTACATTTTAGAGTGGCCTTTTATTGTGGCCAGCCTAAGGCACACCTGTGCAATAATCATGCTGTCTAACCAGCATTTTGATATGCCACACCCGTGAGGTGGATGGATTA